>OY731402.1:21045278-21112831 GCA_963425845.1 Sphenostylis stenocarpa | reverse complement strand
AGATTGGCATGTTTGGATACCTTGTTAAGGTTCAAACATAAAACCAATTGGTAGTATGTGGAGTAGCCTAACATATATTTAAACCATACCAAATGATATGAGGCAGACGATGCAGGACTTTCAACACGCCCCCTCCAACAAAGCTTGCTGGACCAGACAAAGGGTACTTTTGACCCACAACGAAAGGACAACTCTTGGCCCAAGACAATAACCAAAAAGATGTTAGGCTTTGGCTCTGATACCATCTGGAAAATTATATTAAAATGAAATATGATTTTTATTATTTTAATACAAAGAGATGATATAAAGATATATACAGGAGACCTAAGCTGTTTTAGGAAATATAATAACTCTATTTTATTCTAGGATCCCTTGATTTATGGGATTGTTCCTAATTATTCAAATCTATATAGATTACAAGGAAATATACAAATTTCTTGATTTATTCTTTCCTAAAATACTATTTGATTTCCCACATACTTTATTCAAACACCTCATAGGAAGCCTTATGTATCTGAATGCTACTAGACCGGATATTGTACATTCAATTAGTGTGATTAGTTGCTTCATGAAGCATTCTAAAGACAAACACTTCCTAGCAGCAAAACATATTTTGAGATATTTGCAGGGAACTCAAATTTTAAGAAATTTTTATAAAGTTGGAGGAAATGTAAAATTACTTGCCTATACTGATAGTGATTATGCAGGGGATGTACAAGATAAAAAGAGCACATATGGTTATGTTTTCAAATTGGGAGATAGTGGAATATCATGGTCATAAAAAAATAACCAGTGGTTAGCTTATCCATAATAGAAACAGAGTTAATAGCAGCTGCATTTTGTGTTTGTCAATGTGTTTGGCTGACAAGAATTTTGGAGCATCTAGATCACTGTCAAGAGGAAGCTACTGTTGTTTTTTTGTGATAATGCTTCTAAGATAGAATTATACAAAAATCCAGTCTTACATGGAAGAAGTAAACATATTGATGTCAGATTTCACTTTTTGAGAGATTTGTGTTATCTTTGTTAGTACATGAAAATTTGTTAGTACATGTTATCTTTTATATTTTCTAGTTCGTCAGTTGTAAAGCTAAATCTATATATTTAGCTTTTTTATTTACAAAGAAAAGAGGACCAAGTTTTATGAGATAACAATAGTGATTATGTAGGGGATCCAAAATATAGAAAGAGCACATCTGATTAAGTTTTCAAATTGGGAGGTGGTGTAATATCTTGTTCATAAAAAGACAACTAGTAATTAGTTTATCCACAACAGAAGCAGAGTTCATAGTAGTTGCATTTATGTTTACCAATGTGTTTGGCTTAGAAGAATTTCGGAACATCTAGATCACTGTGAAGAGGGAGCTACTATCATTTTTTGTGATAATGCTTCTATAATAAAATTATTCAAAAATTTACATGGAAGAAGTAAACATATTGATGTAAGATTTCATTTTTTGAGAAACTTGTGTAATAATGGTGCTATTGAGTTGAACTATTTCAGCAGCGGAAAATAATTAATAGACATAATGAAAAAGTCACTTAAAGTTGATACTTTTCAGTATTTACGAAGCACTTTGGACATGCTTAAAGAACAAAAAATAAAATGTTGCAAGGAGCATACAGTTTAAGGGAGGATTTGTTCACAAAGAATAAGGTTTTATTTGTTTATTGAAGTTTAAATTTTGTACATGGTTTTAATTTTGTAGGTGGTTCACAAGCTATTAGTATGTGGGTGGGTGTTATCTTTGTTAGTATGTGGGAGTTTGTTAGTACGTGGGAGTTATCTTTCCTATTATCTAGTTCATATATTTAGCTTCTTTATTTTAGGAAGATAATAGAACCAAGTTTTCTGAGATAATATTTGTTGACAAAAAATAAGGTTTTATTTGTTTGTTGCAGTTTAAATTTTGTACGTAGTTCACAAGGTGTTAGTACGTGGGTGTTATCTTTGTTATTTTTGTTAGTACGTATAAGTTTGTTAATATGTGGAGGTATATTTCCAATTTTCTAGTTCATTAGTTGTAAAGCTAAATCTATATATTTAGCTCCTTTATTTTACGAAGATAATAGAACCAAGTTTTCTGAGAAAAAAAATGGAATCCCACATTAATATGTTTACTTTTTCCATGTAAGACTAGATTATTGGATAATTTTATTGTAGAAGCATTATCACAAAAATGACAATAGCTCCCTGTTGACAGTGATCTACATGCTCCAAAATTATTCTCAACCAAACACATTGACAAACACAAAACACAACTGCTATGAATTCTGCTTCTATTGTGGATAAGCTAACAACTGGTTGTTTTTTTTTGTTTTTTTGATGACCAAGATATTACACCATCTTCCAATTTGAAAATATAACCAGGCGTGCTCTTTCTATCTTCTAGATCCCCTACATAGCAAGTAATTCTACATTTCCTTCAGCTTTATAAAAAATTCCTAAATTTTAAGTTCCCTGCAAATATGTCAAAATAAGTTTTACTGCTAGGAGGTGGTTGTCTTTAGGATGCTCCATGAAGCGACTAATCACACTTATTGAATGTGCAATATCCGATCTAGTAGCATTCAGATACATAAGGCTTCATATAAGTCGTTTGAATAAAGTACTATTTTATCTTTTTTCAGCAACTTAATACCTGATGTTCACGTCCCTTAGAGACATAGCCCTATGGTTGTTCTAAGTATACATCATCTTGCCCCATGTAAGAAGGTGGACTTGATATCAAGATAAATGTTCCACTTTTTGTGGCTCGCTAATGCAACAATAGTTCTAATGGTTTCCAAACGAGCTATTGTGCAAAAATATCGATTATAACTCAATGTCCTCTCCTTTTCCTACTCAGCTTCTATTTTTCCAAACTTTTCCGGGGTGGTTCACATAGATAGACTTATCCTTTTGCCTTGCTGATTTTTTCGTTGAATCCTCCGATTTAGGTGCATGCTCACCAAGAGTTTCCCTACTGGAAACCGCAAAAAAGGTCGTTTACTATTTCTTTTTTATTTTTGAAGTTTTATTGCCCTATTTTTCAAAACTTGTCTTAGGAAGTTCACCTAGCTAGACTTAGCATTTTGCCTTGCCGATTTTTTCTGTTGAATCCTATGATTTTAGGTGCATGCTGACCAAGGGTTGCCCCACTGAAAACTCCAAAAAAGGTCGTTTACTATTTCTTTTTTATTTTAGAAGTTTTATTGTCCTATTTTTCCAAACTTTTCTATGGTGGTTCACATAGCTAGACTTAGCATTTTGCCTTTCTTATTTTTTCTGTTGAATCTTATGATTTTTACGTGCATGCTGACCAAGAGTTGCCGCACTCCATTGGTAACTAAAAAAAAACCGTTTACTATTTCTTTTCTTATTTTTCAAGTTTTATTTCCCTATTTTTCCAATCTTTTCTGGGGTGGTTCACATAGCTAGACTTAGCATTTTGCCTTGCTGATTTTTTCTGTTGAATCCTATGATTTTAGGTGCATGCTGACCAAGAGTTGCCCCACTGCAAACTCCAAAAAAAGGCCGTTTACTATTTCTTTTTTATTTTTGTAGTTTTATTGCCCTAATTTTCGTAACTTTTCTATGGCGGTTCACTTAGCTAGACTGATCATTTTGCCTTTCTAATTTTTTCTATTGAATCCTATAATTTTTAGGTGCATGCTGACCAAGAGTTGCCCCACTCCACCGGTAACTAAAGAAAATGCCGTTTACTATTTCTTTTTTTATTTTTCATGTTTTATTGCCCTATTTTTCCAAACTTTTCTAGCGTGGTTCACATACCTAGACATAGTTTTTTGCCTTACTGATTTTTTCTGTTGAATCTTATGATTTTAGGTGCATGCTGATCAAGAGTTGCCTCAGTGAAAACTCCAAAAAAAGGCTGTTTAATTTTCTATTTTATTTTTGAAGTTTTATTGCCCTATTTTTCCAAACTTTTCTGGGGTGGTTCACATAGCTAGGCTTAGCATTTTGCCTTGCTGATTTTTTTCTGTTGAATCCTATGCTTTTAGGTGCATGCTGACTAATAGTTGCCCCACAGGAAACTCCAAAAAAAGGTAGTTTACAATTTTTTTTTTTTGAAATTTTATTGCCCTATTTTTCCAAACTTTTCTATGGTGATTCACATAGCCAGGCTTAGCATTTTGCCTTTCTGATTTTTTCTATTGAATCCTATGATTTTTAGGTGCATGCTGACCAAGAGTTGCCCCACTCCACTGGTAACTAAAAAAAATATCGTTTACTATTTTTTTTTTCAAGTTTTATTGCCCTATTTTCCCAAACTTTTATAGCGTGGTTTACATAGCTAGACTTAGTTTTTTGCCTTGCTGATTTTTTCTATTGAATCCTATGATGGTAGGTGCGTGCTGACCAAGAGTTGGGCCACTGGAAACTCCAAAAAAAGGCTGTTTACTATTTCTTTTTTATTCTTGACGTTTTATTTCCATATTTTTCAAAACTTGTCTAAGGTGTTTCACATAGCTAGACTTAACATTTTTTCCTTGCTGATTTTTTCTTTTGAAACGTATGATTTTAGCTGCATGCTGACCAAGAGTTGCCCCAGTGGAAACTCCAAAAAAATGTCGTTTACTATTTCTTTTTTATTTTTGAAGTTTTATTGCCCTATTTTTCCAAATTTTCTAAGGTGGTTCACATAGCTAGACTTAGCATTTTGCCTTTCTGATTTTTTCTGTTGAATCCTATGATTTTTAGGTGCATGCTGACCAAGAGTTGCCCCACTCCACTGGTAACTAAAAAAAATTCCGTTTACTATTTCTTTTTTTATTTTTCAAGTTTTATTGCCCTATTTTTGCAAACTTTTATAGTGTAGTTCACATAGCTAGACTTAATTTTTTTTCATGCTGATTTTTTCTATTGAATCTTATGATTTTAGGTGCATGCTAATCAAGAGTTGCCCCAGTGGAAACTCTAAAAAAAGGTCGTTTCCTATTCTTTTTTATTTTTGAAATTTTATTTCCCTATTTTTCCAAACTTTTCTATGGTGGTTCACATAACTAGACTTAGAATTTTGCCTTTCTGATTTTTTTCTGTTGAATATTATGATTTTTAGGTGCATGCTGACCAAGAGTTGCCCCACTCCACTGGTAACTAAAAAAATGTCGTTTACTATTTCTTTTTTTATTTTTCAAGTTTTATTGCCCTATTTTTGCACACTTTTCTAGCGTGGTTCACATAGCTAGACTTAGCTTTTCGTCTTGCTGATTTTTTCTGTTGAATCTGATGATTTTAGGTGCATGCTGATCAAGAGTTGCCCCAGTAAAAACTCCAAACAAAGGTTGTTTAATTTTCTATTTTATTTTTGAAGTTTTATTGCTCTATTTTTCCAAACTTTTATGGGGTGGTTCACATAGCTAGACTTAGCATTTTGCCTTACTGATTTTTTCTATTGAATCCTATGATTTTAGGTGCATGCTGACCAAGAGTTTCCTTACTGATTTCTTTTTTGTTGTTGAAGTTTTATTGCACTATTTTTTCAAACTTTTCTATGGTGGTTCACAGAGCCAGACTTAGCATTTTGCCTTTCTGATTTTTTTCTATTGAATCCTATGATTTTTAGGTGCATGCTGACCAAGGGTTGCCCCACTCCATTGGTAACTAAAAAAAATTCCGTTTACTATATTTTTTTTTCAAGTTTTATTGTCCTATTTTTCCAAACTTTTCTAGCGTGGTTCACATAGCTTGACTTAGCATTTTTACCTTGCTGATTTTTTCTGTTGAAACGTATGATTTTAGGTGCATGCTGATCAAGAGTTGTCTCACTAGAAACTTCAAAAAAAGGACGTTTACTATTTCTTTTTTATTTTTGAAGTTTTATTGCCCTATTTTTCCAAACTGTTCTATGGTGGTTCACATAATTATACTTAGCCTTTTGCCTTTCTGATTTTTTCTGTTGAATCCTACAATTTTTAGGTGCATGCTGACTAAGAGTTGCCCCACTCCACTGGTAACTAAAGAAAATGACGTTTACTATTTGTTTTTTTATTTTTTAAGTTTTATTGCCCTATTTTTCCAAACTTTTCTAGTGTGGTTCACATAGCTAGACTTAGTTGTTTTCCTTGCTGATTTTTTTTTGTTGAATCTTATGATTTTAGGTGCATTCTTATCAAGAGTTGTCCCAGTGGAAACTCCAAAAAAAGGCCGTTTACTTTTTCTATTTTATTTTTGAAGTTTTATTGCCCTATTTTTTCAAACTTTTCTAGGGTGGTTCACATAGCTAGACTTAGCATTTTACCTTGCTGATTTTTTCTGTTCAATCCTATGATTTTAGGTACATGCTGACCAAGAGTTGCCCCACTAGAATCTCCAAAAAAAGGCTGTTTACTATTTCTTTTTTGTTTTTGAAGTTTTATTATCCTATTTTTCCAAACTTTTCTATGGTTGTTCACATAGCTAGACTTAGCATTTTGCCTCTCTGATTTTTTCTGTTGAATCCTATAATTGTTAAGTGCATGCTGACCAAGAGTTGCCCCACTCCACTAGTAACTAAGGAAAATGTTGTTTACTATTTCTTTTTTAATTTTTCAAGTTTTATTGCCCTATTTTTCCAAACTTTTCTTGCGTGCTTCACATAACTAGACTTAGTTTTTTTCCTTGCTTATTTTTTCTGTTGAATCCTATGATTTTAGGTGCGTGCTGACCAAGAATTAGGCCACTGGAAACACCAAAAAAAGGTCGTTTACTATTTCTTTTTTATTTTTGATGTTTTATTGCCTTATTTTTTAAAACTTGTCTAAGGTGGTTCACATAGCTAGACTTAACATTTTTGCCTTGCTGATTTTTTCTGTTTAAACGTATGATTTTAGGTCCATGCTGACCAAGAGTTGTCCCACTGGAAACTCCAAAAAATGGACGTTTACTATTTCTTTTTTATTTTTGAAGTTTTATTGCCCAATTTTTCTAAACTTTTCTGGGGTGGTTCACATAGCTAGACTAAGCATTTTGCCTTGCTGATTTTTTCTGTTGAATCCTATGATTTTAGGTGCATGCTGACCAAGAGTTGCCCCACTGGAAACTCCAAAAAAAGACCGTTTACTATTACTTTTTTATTTTTAAAGTTTTATTGCCCTATTTTTCCAAACTTTTCTATGGTGGTTCACATAGCTAGACTTAGCATTTTGCCTTTCTGATTTTTCTGTTGAATCCTATGATTTATAGGTGCATACTGACCAAGAGTTACCCCACTCCACTGCTAACTAATGAAAATGCCGTTTACTATTTCTTTTTTTATTTTTCAAGTTTTATTTCCCTATTTTTCCAAACTTTTCTAGCTTGGTTCACATAGCTATACTTAGTTTTTTGCCTTGCGATTTTCTCTGTTGAATCCTATGATTTTAGGTGCGTGTTGACAAAGAATTGGGCCACTGAAAACTCCAAAAAAAGGTCGTTTACTATTTCTTTTCTTATTTTTGAAGTTTTCTTGCCTTATTTTTCAAAAGTTGTCTAAGGTGGTTCACATAGCTAGACTTGGAATTTTTGCCTTGCTGATTTTTTCTGTTGAAAAGTATGAGTTGAGGTGCATGTTGACCAAGAGTTGTCCCATTGGAAACTTCAAAAAAAGGAAGTTTACTATTTCTTTTTTATTATTGAAGTTTTATTGCCCTATTTTTCCAAACTTTTCGACGGTGGTTCACATAGCTAGACTTAGCATTTTGCCTTTCTAATTTTTTCTACTGAATCTTATGATTTTTAGGTGCATGCTGACCAAGAGTTGCGCCACTCCACTGGTAACCAAAGAAAATTCCGTTTACTTTTTTTTTTCAAGTTTTTTTGCCCTATTTTCCCAAACTTTTCTAGCTCGGTTCACATAGCTAGACTTAGTTTTTTGCCAAGCTGATTTTTTCTGTTGAATCTTATGATTTTAGGTGCATGCTGATCAAGAGTTGCCCTAGTGGAAACTCCAAAAAAAGGTTGTTTACTTTTTCTATTTTATTTTTAAAGTTTTATTGCCCTATTTTTCCAAACTTTTCTGGGGTGGTTCACATAGCTAGACTTATCATTTTGCCTTGCTGATTTTTTCTGTTGAATCCTATGATTTTAGGTGCATGCTGACCAAGAGTTGCCCCTCTGGAAACTCCAAACACAAGGTCGTTTACTATTTCTTTTTTATTTTTGAAGTTTTACTGCCCTATTTTTCCAAACTTTTCTATGGTGGTTCACATATCTAGACTTAGCATTTTTGCCTTGTTGATTTTTTCTATTGAATCCTATGATTTTAGGTGCGTGCTGACCAAGAGTTGGGCCATTGGAAACTCCAAAAAAGGCTGTATACTATTTCTTTCTTATTTTTGAAGTTTTATTGCCCAATTTTTCAAAACTTGTCTAAGGTGGTTCACATAGCTAGACTGAGCATTTTTGCTTTGCTGATTTTTTTTGTTGAAACGTATGATTTTAGATGCATGCTGACCATGAGTTATCCCACTGGAAACTCCAAAAAAAAAGACGTTTACTATTTCTTTTTCATTTTTGAAGTTTTATTGCCCTATTTTTCCAAACTTTTCTATGGTTGTTCACATATCTAGACTTAACATTTTGCCTTTCTGATTTTTTCTATTGAATCCTATGATTTTTAGGTGCATGCTGACCAAGAGTTGCCCCACTCCACTCGTACCTAAAAAAAATGCCGTTTACTATTTCTTTTTTTAGTTTTCAAGTTTTCTTGCCCTATTTTTCCAAACTTTTCTAGTGTGGTTCACATACTAGACTTAGCATTTTTACCTTGCTGATTTTTTCTGTTGAAACGTATGATTTTAGGTGCATGCTGATCAAGAGTTGTCTCACTAGAAACTTCAAAAAAAGGACGTTTACTATTTCTTTTTTATTTTTGAAGTTTTATTGCCCTATTTTTCCAAACTGTTCTATGGTGGTTCACATAGCTATACTTAGCATTTTGCCTTTCTGATTTTTTCTGTTGAATCCTACGATTTTTAGGTGCATGCTGACTAAGAGTTGCCCCACTCCACTGGTAACTAAAGAAAATGACGCTTTCTATTTGTTTTTTTATTTTTTAAGTTTTATTGCCCTATTTTTCCAAACTTTTCTAGCGTGGTTCACATAGCTAGACTTAGTTGTTTTCCTTGCTGATTTTTTTTGTTGAATCTTATGATTTTAGGTGCATTCTGATCAAGAGTTGTCCCAGTGGAAACTCCAAAAAAAGGCCGTTTACTTTTTCTATTTTATTTTTGAAGTTTTATTGCCCTATTTTTTCAAACTTTTCTGGGGTGGTTCACATAGCTAGACTTACATTTTACCTTGCTTATTTTTTCTGTTCAATCCTATGATTTTAGGTACATGCTGACCAAGAGTTGCCCCACTGGAATCTCCAAAAAAAGGCCGTTTACTATTTCTTTTTTGTTTTTGAATTTTTATTATCCTATTTTTCCAAACTTTTCTATGGTGGTTCACATAGCTAGACTTAGCATTTTGCCTCTCTGATTTTTTCTGTTGAATCCTATAATTGTTAAGTGCATGCTGACCAAGAGTTGCCCCACTCCACTAGTAACTAAAGAAAATGTTGTTTACTATTTCTTTTTTAATTTTTCAAGTTTTATTGCCCTATTTTTCCAAACTTTTCTTGCGTGCTTCACATAACTAGACTTAGTTTTTTGCCTTGCTTATTTTTTCTGTTCAATCCTATGATTTTAGGTGCGTGCTGACCAAGAATTGGGCCACTGGAAACACCAAAAAAAGGCCGTTTACTATTTCTTTTTTACTTTTGATGTTTTATTGTCTTATTTTATAAAACTTGTCTAAGGTGGTTCACATATCTAGACTTAACATTTTTCCTTGCTGATTTTTTCTGTTTAAACGTATGATTTTAGGTGCATGCTGACCAAGAGTTGTCCCACTGGAAACTCCAAAAAATGGACTGTCGCCGCCGTCAAAACGAGGCGGTCGGAGCGACGCGATGGTTTTATTGACCCTCTTGATTTTCGCGTTTTTTATTGGTGGGTACAACGTCTTCAGGTTGTCCGATAACCGGGCTAACCTAGAGACGAGGTTTTCGAAAAGTGTCCTTGGGCTGTCCGATAACCGGGCTAATCCAAGGACTTATTTATTTTGGGTTCTATGGAGTCGCCACCGATATTTTTACCATAAACATCGGAAAAGGGGTTTAAAAAGGCGTTGGTTTTCGAAAACCAACTTTGGTCATTAGAACCAGAGTTGGGTAAGGGAGTTGGTTACGTGCAAAAGGAGTATTAGTCCCTTTGCGACGCCCCTTTCGGGTTCCCTATGATAGGCCGGCTTATTTTTATTGATAAACTAGAAAAACGCACTTTTGCCCTTTTTATTCTGCGGAATTTAAAAGTGTGACTACATGGCCCTACTGTCTACTGCATAATTTAAGATAAAAACGGTAAAGGTGGAAAGAGAGAATTTGAACCTCCGAAGCACGCTTTTTATATTAATTCTCTGGAAAAATAGGGTGCTTTATGGCAGCCCTTCGCTCTACAAGACGTCGGAAACCTCTCGAACGCCGAAAATCACTCTTGAAAACACTCAGAAACTCCGGAAATGCGTCGGAGGGATTCTAGAGAGAAGTTTTAGAGAGAAGGGAGAGCTATGCAGCTGTGGTGTGTGGAAATGAGGGGGGGAGAGCCCCTATTTATAGGTTTCCGCGCTGTCAGGTGGCGAGACCGCCGGTCTCGTCTGACAGAAACGAGACCGCCGTCTCGCACAACGAGACCGCCGTCTCATTTGACAGAAGCAACGAGACCGCCGTCTCGTACAACGAGACCGCCGTCTCGTTTTGCATAAGCAACGAGACACCGGTCTGGGTGAACGAGAACCCGGTCTCGTTTTCGTCGTCAACGAGACCCCGGTCTGGGTGAACGAGACCCCGGTCTCGTTTTCGTCGTCAACGAGACCCCGGTCTGGGTGAACGAGACCCCGGTCTCGTTTTCGTTGGCAACGAGACCCCGGTCCTGGGTGAACGAGACCCCGGTCTCGTTTTCGTTGGCAACGAGACCCCGGTCTGGGTGAACGAGACCCCGGTCTCGTTTTCGTTGGAGCATCTTTCGCTCAAGCGAGTACATGTGAGTACATCGGTCGCTTGAGCGAGACTCGACCCGGAAGTCCCCTTTGGTGGCAGCATCCGTCGCTCAAGCGAGTACACCAGTCGCTTGAGCGAGATTCGACCTGGAAGTCCCCTTTGATTGCGGCACCTGTCGCTCAAGCGGCGGACGTACTCGCTTGAGCGAGACTTGACCCGGGAGTCCCCTTCCACGCGAGAAACTTTATTTTGGGCCAAAAAACCTTCCCATCTTGGTACGGGAGCCTAATAGTCTCTCCTAGTGGCTTGTTAGGCTTCGGGCGTCCTCGAATAGGGGATCTTCTGACTTTATTTGGAGCCCGGGCAAGATTTGGGGTCTACATGGACGTTTACTATTTCTTTTTTATTTTTGAAGTTTTATTGCCCAATTTTTCTAAACTTTTATGGGGTGGTTCACATAGCTAGACTAAGCATTTTTCCTTGCTGATTTTTTCTGTTCAATCCTATGATTTTAGGTGCATGCTGACCAAGAGTTTCCCCACTGGAAACTCCAAAAAAAGACCGTTTACTATTTCTTTTTTATTTTTAAAGTTTTATTGCCCTATTTTTCCAAACTTTTCTATGGTGGTTCACATAGCTAGACTTAGCATTTTGCCTTTCTGATTTTTCTGTTGAATCCTATGATTTATAGGTGCATACTGACCAAGAGTTACCCCACTCCACTGCTAACTAATGAAAATGCCGTTTACTATTTCTTTTTTTATTTTTCAAGTTTTATTTCCCTATTTTTCCAAACTTTTCTAGCTTGGTTCACATAGCTATACTTAGTTTTTTGCCTTGCGATTTTCTCTGTTGAATCCTATGACTTTAGGTGCGTGTTGACAAAGAATTGGGCCACTGAAAACTCCAAAAAAAGGTTGTTTACTATTTCTTTTCTTATTTTTGAAGTTTTCTTGCCTTATTTTTCAAAAGTTGTCTAAGGTGGTTCACATAGCTAGACTTGGAATTTTTGCCTTGCTGATTTTTTCTGTTGAAAAGTATGAGTTGAGGTGCATGCTGACCAAGAGTTGTCCCATTGGAAACTTCAAAAAAAGGAAGTTTACTATTTCTTTTTTATTATTGAAGTTTTATTGCCCTATTTTTCCAAACTTTTCGATGGTGGTTCACATAGCTAGACTTAGCATTTTGCCTTTCCAATTTTTTCTACTGAATCTTATGATATTTAGGTGCATGCTGACCAAGAGTTGCGCCACTCCACTGGTAACTAAAGAAAATGCCGTTTACTATTTTTTTTTCAAGTTTTTTTGCCCTATTTTTCCAAACTTTTCTAGCTCGGTTCACATAGCTAGACTTAGTTTTTTGCCATGCTGATTTTTTCTGTTGAATCTTATGATTTTAGGTGCATGCTGATCAAGAGTTGCCCTAGTGGAAACTCCAAAAAAAGGTCGTTTACTTTTTCTATTTTATTTTTAAAGTTTTATTGCCCTATTTTTCAAAACTTTTCTGGGGTGGTTCACATAGCTAGACTTATCATTTTGCCTTGCTGATTTTTTCTGTTGAATCCTATGATTTTAGGTGCATGCTGACCAAGAGTTGCCCCTCTGGAAACTCCAAACACAAGGTCGTTTACTATTTCTTTTTTATTTTTGAAGTTTTACTGCCCTATTTTTCCAAACTTTTCTATGGTGGTTCACATATCTAGACTTAGCATTTTTGCCTTGCTGATTTTTTCTGCTGAATCCTATGATTTTAGGTGCGTGTTGACCAAGAGTTGGGCCATTGGAAACTCCAAAAAAGGCTGTATACTATTTCTTTCTTATTTTTGAAGTTTTATTGCCCAATTTTTCAAAACTTGTCTAAGCTGGTTCACATAGCTAGACTAAGCATTTTTGCTTTGCTGATTTTTTTCGTTGAGACGTATGATTTTAGGTGCATGCTGACCATGAGTTATCCCACTGGAAACTCCAAAAAAAAAGACGTTTACTATTTCTTTTTCATTTTTGAAGTTTTCTTGCCCTATTTTTCTAAACTTTTCTATGGTGGTTCACATATCTAGACTTAGCATTTTGCCTTTCTGATTTTTTCGATTGAATCCTATGATTTTTCGGTGCATGCTGACCAAGAGTTGCCCCACTCCACTCGTACCTAAAAAAAATGTCGTTTACTATTTCTTTTTTTCGTTTTCAAGTTTTCGTGCCCTATTTTTTCAAAATTTTCAAGCATGGTTTACATAGCTAGACTTAGTTTTTTGCCTTGCTGATTTTTTCTGTTGAATCTTATGATTTTAGGTGCATGCTGATCAAGAGTTGCCCTAGTGGAAACTCCAAAAAAAGGTCGTTTACTTTTTCTAGTTTTTTTTTTAAGTTTTATTGCCCTATTTTTCCAAACTTTTATGGGGTGGTTCACATAGCTTGAATCAGTATTTTGCATTGCTGATTTTTTCTGTTGAATCCTATGATTTTAGGTGCATGCTGACCAAGAGTTGCCCCACTGGAAACTCCAAAAAAAGGTCGTTTACTATTTCTTTTTTATTTTTGAAGTTTTATTGACCTATTCTTGAAAACTTTTCTATGGTGGTTCACATAGATAGACTTAGCATTTTGCCTTTCTGATTTTTTCTGTTGAATCCTATGATTTTTAGTTGCATGCTGACCAAGAGTTGCCCCACTCCACTGGTAACTAAAGAAAATGCTGTTTACTATTTCTTTTTTTATTTGTCAAGTTTTATTACCCTATTTTTTCAAACTTTTCTAGCGTGGTTCACTTAGCTAGACTTAATTTTTTTTCTTGCTGATTTTTTCTGTTGAATACTATGATTTTAGGTGCGTGCTGACCAAGAGTTGGGCCAGTGGAAACTCCAAAAAAATGTCGTTTACTATTTATTTTTTTATTTTTCAAATTTATTGCCCTATATTTCCAAACTTTTCTAGCATGGTTCACATAGCTAGACTTAGTTTTTTGTCTTGTTGATTTTTTCTGTTGAATCTTATGATTTTAGGTGCATACTGATCAAAAGTTGCCCAGTGGAAACTCCAAAGAAAGACCGTTTACTTTTTCTATTTTATTTTTGAAGATTTATGGCCCTATTTTTCCAAACATTTCTGGGGTGGTTCACATAGCTAGACTTAGCATTCTGCCTTGATGCTTTTTTCTATTGAATCCTATGATTTTAGGTGCATGCTGACCAAGAGTTGCCCCACTGGAAACTTCATAAAAAGGCCCTTTACTATTTCTTTTTTATTTTTGAATTTTTATTGCCCTATTTTTCCAAATATTTCTAGGGTGGTTCACATAGCTAGACTTAGCATTTTGACTTGCTGATTTTTTCTATTGAATCCTATGATTTTAGGTGCATGCTGACCAAGAGTTGCCCAAATGGAAGTTCCAAAAAAGGTCGTTTACTTTTTCTTTTTTATTTTTGAAGTTTTATTGCCCTATTCTTCCAAACTTTTTCGGGGTGGTTCACATAGCTAGACTTAGCATTTTCCCTTGCTAATTTTTTCTGTTGAATCCTATGATTTTAGGTGCATGCTGACCAAGTGTTGCCCCATTGGAAACTCCAAAAAAATGTCGTTTACTATTTCTTTTTTCTTTTTGAAGTTTTATTGCCCTTTTTTTCCAAACTTTTCTATGGTGGTTCACATAGCTAGACTTAACATTTTGCCTTTTTGATTTTTTCTGTTGAATCCTATGATTTTTAGATGCATGCTGACCAAGAGTTGGGCCACTGGAAACTCCAAAAAAATGTCGTTTACTATTTCTTTTTTATTTTAGAAGTTTTATTGCCCTATTTTTCCAAACTTTTCTAGCGTGGTTCACATTGCTAGACTTAGTTTTTTGCTTGCTGATTTTTTCTATTGAATCCTATGATTTTAGGTGCGTGTTGACCAAGAGTTGGGCCACTGGAAACTCCAAAAAAATGTCGTTTATTATTTCTTTTTTATTTTTGAAGTTTTATTGCCCTATTTTTACAAACTTTTCTAAGGTGGTTCACATAGCTGGACTTAACATTTTTTCCTTGTTGATTTTTTTCTGATGAAACCTATGATTTTAGGTGCATGCTGACTAAGACTTGCCCCACTAGAAACTCCAAAAAAAGGACGTTTACTATTTCTTTTTCATTTTTGAAGTTTTATTGTCCTATTTTTCCAAGCTTTTCTAGGGTGGTTCACATAGCTAGATTTAGCATTTTGCCTTGCTGATTTTTTCTGTTGAATCCTATAATTTTAGGTGCATGTGGACCAAGAGTTACCCCACTGGAAACTCCAAGAAAAGGTTGTTTATTATTTCTTTTTTATTTTTGAAGTTTTATTACCCTATTTTTGAAAACGTTTCTGGGGTTGTTCACATAGCTAGACTTAGCATTTGGCCTTGCTGATTTTTTCTGTTGAATCTTATGATTTTAGGTGCATGCTGACCAAGAGTTTCCCCACTGGAAACTCCAAGAAAAGGTTGTTTACTATTTTTTTTTATTTTTGAAGTTTTATTGCTCTATTTTCCCAAACTTTTCAAGCGTGGTTCACATTGCTAGACTTAGCATTTTTGCCTTGCTGATTTTTTCTGTTTAAACATGTGATTTTAGGTGCATCCTGACCAAGAGTTGTCCCACTGGAAACTCCAAAAAAAGGACGTTTACTATTTCTTTTTTATTTTTGAAGTTTAATTGCCCTATTTTTCCAAACTTTTCTATGGTGGTTCAAATAGGTAGACTTAGCATTTGGCCTTTCTGATTTTTTCTTTTGAATCCTATGATTTTTAGGTGCATGCTGACCAAGAGTTGCCCCACAGTGGGTAACTAAAAAAATGTCGTTTACTATTTATTTTTTTATTTTTCAAAGTTATTGCCCTATTTTTCCAAACTTTTCTAGCATGGTTCACATAGCTAGACTTAGTTTTTTGTCTTGTTGATTTTTTCTGTTAAATCTTATGATTTTAGGTGCATACTGATCAAAAGTTGCCCAGTGGAAACTCCAAAAAAAGACCGTTTACTTTTTCTATTTTATTTTTGAAGTTTTATTGCCCTATTTTTCCAAACTTTTCTGGGGTGATTCACATAGCTAGACTTAGCATTTTGCCTGGCTGTTTTTTTCTATTGAATCCTATGATTTTAGGTGCATGCTAACCAAGATTTGCCCCACTAGAAACTCCATAAAAGTCCCTTTACTATTTCTTTTTTATTTTTGAAGTTTTATTGCCTTATTTTTCCAAATATTTCCAGGGTGGTTCACATAGCTAGACTTAGCATTTAGCCTTGCTGATTTTTTCTGTTGCATCCTATGATTTTAGGTGCATGCTGACCAAGACTTAGCATTTAGCCTTGCCGTTTACTTTTTCTTTTTTATTTTTGATGTTTTATTGCCCTATTCTTCCAAACTTTTTCTGGGTGGTTCACATAGCTAGACTTAGCATTTTCCCTTGCTAATTTTTTCTGTTGACTCCTATGATTTTAGGTGCATGCTGACCAAGTGTTGCCCCATTGGAAACTCCAAAAAAATGTCGTTTACTATTTCTTTTTTATTTTTGAAGCTTTATTGCCCTATTTTTCTAAACATTTCTGGGGTGGCTCACACAGCTAGACTTAGCATTTTTCCTTGCTGATTTTTTCTGTTGAATCCAATGATTTTAGGTGCATGCTGACCAAGAGTTGGCCACTGGAAACTCCAACAGAAGGCCGTTTACTATTTGTTTTTTATTTTAGAAGTTTTATTGCCCTATTTTTCCAAACTTTTCTAGGGTGGTTCACATATCTAGACTTAGCATTTTGCCTTTCTGATTTTTTCTGTTGAATCCTATGATTTTTAGGTGCATATCGACCAAGAGTTGCCCCACTCCACTGGTAACTAAAAAGAATACCGTTTACTATTTCTTTTTTTATTTTTCAAGTTTTATTGCCCTATTTTTCCAAACTTTTTTAGCGTGGTTCACATAGTTAGACTTAATTTTTTGCCTTGCTGATTTTTTCTGTTGAATCTGATGACTTTTAGTGCATCCTGATCAATAGTTGTCCCAGTGGAAACTCCAAAAAAAAGCCATTTACTTTTTCTATTTTATTTTTGAAGTTTTATTGCCTTCTTTTTCCAAACTTTTCTGGGGTGGTTCACATAACTAGGCTTACCATTTTGCCTTGCTGATTTTTTTTGTTGAATCCTATGCTTTTAGGTGCATGCTGACAAAGAGTTGCCCCACTGGAAACTCCAAAAAAAGTCCCTTTACTATTTCTTTTTTATTTTTGATATTTTATTGCCCTATTTTTCACAAATTTTCTAGGGTGGTTCACATAGCTAGACTTAGCATTTTGCCTTGCTGATTTTTTCTGTTGAATCCTATGATTTTACGTGCATGGTGACGAAGAGTTGCCCCAATGCAAGTTTCAAAAAAAAGGCCGTTTACTTTTTCTTTTTTATTTTTGAAGTTTTATTTCCCTATTCTTCCAAACTTTTCTGGGGTGGTTCACATAGCTAGACTTAGCATTTTCCCTTGCTGATTTTTTCCGTTGAATCCTATGATTTTAGGTGCATGATGACCAAGAGTTGCCCAACTGGAAACTCCAAAAAAAGGTCGTTTACAATTTCTTTTTTATTTTTGAAGTTTTATTGCCCTATTTTTCTAAACATTTCTGGGGTGGCTCACATAGTAAGACTTAGCATTTTGCCTTGCTGATTTTTTCTGTTGAATCCTATGATTTTAGGTTCATGTTGACCAAGAGTTGCCCCATTGGAAGTTCTGAAAAAAGGCCGTTTACTTTTTCTTTTTAATTTTTGAAGTTTTATTGCCCTATTCTTCCAAACTTTTCCGGGGTGGTTCACATAGCTAGACTTAGCATTTCCCCTTGCTGATTTTTTCTGTTGAATCCTATGATTTTATGTGCATGTTGACCAAGTGTTGCCCCATAAGAAACTCTAAAAAATGGTTGTTTACTATTTCTTTTTTATTTTTGAAGTTTTATTGCACTATTTTTCTAAACATTTCTGGGGTGGCTCACATAGTTAGACTTAGCCTTTTGCCTTCCTGATTTTTTCTGTTGAATCCTATGACTTTAGGTGCATGCTGACCAAGAGTTGGCCACCGGAAACTCCAACAAAATTTCGTTTGCTATTTGTTTTTTAATTTAGAAGTTTTATTGCCCTATTTTTCCAAACTTTTCTAGGGTGGTTCACATAACTAGACTTAGTATTTTGTCTTGCTGGTTTTTTCTTTTGAATCCTACGATTTTAGGTGCATGCTGACAAAGAGTTGCCCCACCAGAAATTCCAATAAAAGGCCATTTACTATTTCTTTTTTATTTTTGAAGTTTTATTGCCCTATTTTTCAAAACTTTTCTGGGGTGGTTCACATAGCTAGACTTAGCATTTTGCCTTGCTGATTTTTTCTGTTGAATCTTATGATTTTAGGTGCATGCTGACCAAGAGTTTCCCCACTGGAAACTCCAAAAAAAGGCCATTTACTATTTCTTTTTTATTTTTGAAGTTTTATTTCTCTATTTTTCTAAACTTTTCTGGGGTGGTTCACATAGCTAGATTTAGCATTTTGCCTTGCTGATTTTTTCTGTTGAATCTTATGATTTTAAGTGCATGCTGATCAAGAGTTGCCCTAGTGGAAACTCCAAAAAAAGGCCATTTACTTTTTCTATTTTATTTTTGAAGTTTTATTGCCCTATTTTTCCAAACTTTTCTGGGGTGGTTCACATAGCTAGACTTAGCATTTTGCCTTGCTCATTTTTTCTTTAGAATCCTATGATTTTAGGTACATGCTGACCAAGAGTTGCCCCACTGGAAACTCCAAAAAAAGGTCATTTACTAATTTTTTTTATTTTTGAAGTTTTATTGCCCTATTTTTCCAAACTTTTCTAGGGTGGTTCACATAGCTAGACTTAGCATTTTGCCTTGCTGATTTTTTCTATTGAATCTTATGATTTTAGGTGCATGCTGATCAAGAGTTTCCCCAGTGAAAACTCCAAAAAAAGGCCGTTTACTTTTTCTATTTTATTTTTGAAGTTTTATTGCCCTATTTTTCCAAACTTTTCTGGGGTGGTTCACATAGCTAGACTTATCATTTTGCCTTGCACCTAAAATCTTTTAAAAATTTTAATACCGTTCTAAGATGATTTTTATGTTCTTCTTTGTCTTTTGAGTATATCAGTATATCATCAATAAATACTACTACAAATTTATCTAAGTAAGATCTGAACACTCTATTCATGTAATCCATAAAAATTGCAGGAGCATTAGTTACCCCGAAAGGCATAACTTGATATTCATAATGTCCATACCTAGTTCTGAATGCAGTTTCGGGATATCTTCTTTTCTAACCCTTATTTGATGGTACCCCGATCTCGGATCTATTTTAGAAAATATAGTAGCACCCCTAAGTTGGTCCATTAAGTCATCTATCCGAGGTAAGGGATATTTATTCTTTATCGTAACTTTATTTAATTGTCTATAATCTACACATAATCTTGAACTCCCATCTTTCTTTTTAACTAATAAAACAGGAGCTCCCCATGGTGATACACTAGGTCGAATAAACTATTTTTCCAACAACTCTTCTAATTGTTTCTTAAGTTCAGCAAGTTCTAAGGGTGACATCCTATAAGGTTGCATTGAAATAGGTCTAGCTCCAGGAATTAATTCAATACTAAATTATATTTCTCTTTCGGGAGGTAGACCAGGAACGTCATCCGGAAATACTTCTAGATACCCATTTACTACTCGCTATAGAGTCTAAGGAAACCTTATTTTCCTTGCCTTCTATAGAGGATACCATGTATTTTTGAATTTCATGTTTAAATGAAATCTCTTTTGGTTTGGCGGGTTTAAATCTAGAAACATCAAGGTCGGGAAGAATTAAGGTCTTAGAGGCACGGTCTATTAGTATATAGTTATGAGATAGCCAATCCATTCCTAGGATAACATCTAAGTTATGTAAGGGCAAACAAATAAGGTTTACAATAAAGTCTTTATTTTGAATGGTCGAGTACACAGTTGAGACATATTCTAGAAGTAAGGGTTGGTTCAGCGATAGGCACAGACACAAGCAAATCATAAGGCAAAGGTGTCACAACTAAGTTCAGATCCTTGACACATTCATTAGAAATAAATGAATGAGTGGCACCTGAATCAAATAGTACAGTTAAGGACTTACCTCCCATTTTACCTTCACCCCGTATAAGATCTTCGATTTAGAGGCTTCTGCACCACTCAAGGTGAAGACTCTTCCACTAGTTACAGGTTTCTGGAATCCTATCCTTTGTTCTCTAGCTACCGATGTCTTGTTTTGAGGACAATCTCGAGCCAAATGTCCTGGTTTGCCACACATAAAGCACACTTGGCCTGGTAAGGAACAATCTTTGGTTAAATGTCCTTTCCCACATTTCCAGCATTTCAGAGTTGATTGCAGAGTTGATTGCTGAAAGGGTCTATTACTTGCTTTACTAGATTCAGCCCCTCTATATCCTTTGAACTGTTGAGGTACAGGTTTGTTATAGGGCTTTTGATATTGATTGGTTTTGCTCTTCTGTATTGGCCCTCCTCTATACATACCACTTTTATTTCCAATGTCCTTGTTTCTATGAGTCATGTCCATATCTTCTATCACTTTACATCTATCCATCAACTCTGGAAATGATTTAATGCCCAATGGAGTAACTGCCCTTCGAATCTCATATCGGAGCCCTTCTTCAAATTTCTTGCATTTCCATTCTTCATCTGAAGTGAGTTGTAAATATCTAGAATATTTTGCCAAGGATTCAAATCTGGCAGTATATTCTAAAATTGTCATACTTCCTTGATAAAGTTTATTGAATTCCACCTCCTTTGCGTTCCTTGCACTGGTGGGAAAATATTTCTCTAAAAACATGGTTTTAAATAATTCCCAAGTAACTTTTTCTCCTTTATTTTCCAACATTTTCAAACTTGCCTTCCACCATACCTTCGCATCACCTTGCAGTTGGAAACTAGCATGGGATACTTTCCGCTCATCCGGACATTCCATAGCTACAAAAGTATCATCTAAAGTCTGAATCCACTCTTCAGCCTTCTCAGGATCATATTCTCCTTTAAAATATGGCGGATCTTTTTTCTTGAAGTCGGCTAAAGTTGTTTTATCTACAGTGGCATGATGTTGGGGCAAAGCTGGTTGAGTCAATGCAGCAACCATTTCCCTTATGGCTTGTGCCACATCGACCATAGGATCACGTCGAGGTGGGATTTCGACCTACAGTTTATTTCACTAAGTTAACGTCTGGTGATAGAAATTATTCCTATCTTATATTTAAAATTTTTCTATACAAACAACATTTTCCTACTCAATTTGTACTCACAAGCCCTAAAGATGCATAACCGGAGCTCGATACCACTAATGTAACCCCCTTACAGATTACATTTATTAATCCTAATTTATTATCTAAGTTAGTAATATTTTCAATATTCATAGAAGGTTAATAGAAAATATACTAAGTGAACAATTAATTTAGGTAAGGTTTTATATTAAATCAAGCAACAAGTTCTAGTACAAAGTTTTCAAAATATTACAAGTCATAAAGTTATACTTATATGTTATACAATTCCCAACCTAAGCTCTGGATTTTTGCATCTCGACATCTATCTCTTGGACTATGTATTCCTCGCATCATACGTCACCAACATCAGGGATTGAAATATTTATGGGGTTAGACATTTAATTTTATCCACAACAAATAAAGCAAACATTCATACGATAAAATCAACTAATGAAACATTCCTTCTAATATGTTCCTAACTGCATATAAATATACAACCATATGTAATTTAATTTGAAAATTAATTGTGAGAAACAAATAAATCATTCATGGAATCATAATAGAGAATATCATACAAATCATGAATAATCTACAATTTCATCATCCAACATGTTTATGATATGCAAATGTGACTCAAAACGTAAAACTTTAAAATCATGCTTTTGACTCAAAATCTAAAAATTTATTTTTGACTCAGTGCTCCATGGAGACTCATTTGAGTGTCTAGTGGAACCAGAGCTTAACATCACCCTGTCCGGTGATTCAACAATATCCCACTAAACGCGAACAAGTAGACAGTAGTCGGAGTGTCAGTGCACCCGGCAGGCTACCACGACACATAATCAAATAAAGACTGGCCACTTATGGAATTGCCCATGCCCAAACACTCCCTAGACCAGAGGTCCATCCCCATAGACCAGAGGTCCTATCTTACCTATTCTACTCCCCCATTTACTATCAGAGATTCTGGTAGCTCGATTCTTAATAATTAATTCTCATAAATTCTCTGTCTCATTTGGCCAGTCATTTTCATAGTCATATTCCACTACCAGATGCTCTAGATAGTAAATTGACTCATAGAAATATTTTTAAAATTCTGTTTTGCACATAATTATTGCTACCAACCGTCATTGGTAGCAACTTAAGAGAAATTTCCAAATACTTTTCTGTAAACACTTTTCTGTGACTTCCAGAAAACATTTCATGCACTATGTTTATGTCTTGTATGAAACAAAACAATCTATCATCAATTAAGTACTTAGAAACATCTCCTTCATGTATTCAAAATTTCAATTACAATTCATAGTTGTTTTAAGCAAGACAATTTCTATTAATAATTTATTTCGTAGGGTTCAGTATTTTGTCCATATCTTGAGTTCTAGACCTCCTTTTAATATGATTCCAATTGTGTTGGAAAGATAAGACAATGACCTATAACTTTGATGAAGGCACTATCCTCAAATTCTAAAGTTTACTAAGTCGTTTTCCTAGTAAACAAAGAGGGGGTAATATACTATTTGACTTTATCTCGATTATACCCTTAACCTTTTTCAAAATTTCATTTATGTCCCTAGTTTGTAAAATGACCATTTTACCCTTGATCTTTTGCAAAAATTCCCACCTAGTTCTTTCTTCTTCATTCGCTCCCCTGTAAGCCATTTTCAAATCCAGATTTTCCAATTTCTCAATTTAAAGCACCCAATTTAGTTCTAAATCAAAATTAAACATGCAATATGTCCAAATTAAGTCAAAAACAACAATTTTACTATATAATTCATCCTTAATTTCAAGAATTTCATCAATATTTAAAACTTTGCAAAATATGAATAGTAATCATCTCTAGTACGCCATTTTCAAAATCCAGATTTCAATTTTCTCAGTTTCAATCACCCAAATTAGTTCCAAATCAAAATTAAACTATAAACATGTTCAATTTAAGTTAAAAACAACAATTTTATTATATAATTCATCCTTAATTGAAATAATTTCAGCAATATTTCAAACTTTGCAATTGATGAATAGTAATCTCCAATTTCAAAACATTCGTATGAATAAAACTAAACATCTAACCCATACCTGGCTCCTTCAAAATCTTATTACTCTCTTAATTTCTTATGCTCCCCTTTCCTCCTTTCTCTCGAATTCTTCTTCTCGAATTCGGTGCCTCTCTGTTGGTTTTGTAAGTTACGGGAATTGTATGTTTTTGTGTAAGTAAGTTTTCAAATTTCTTCCTATTTATAAACTTATCTTACCGACTTATACTCCTTCTCGAATTTTCTTTAATTTTCTTCTCCACCGCCTTATTTCATCGACTCAGTTCAAAGGTTCCACTGACTTGATCCAAAACTACGGTTCCTCGACTACCATTTCTCTCTTTTCGTGAATTTTTTTTTTTATAGAAAGTTTACATAATATTTAAATGAATAAATTCATTATTAATAATTTTTTTATATAGTATTAAATTTCTAAATATTTATTTATTCATTTATTTAATTTTATTATTAAATTATTATTTGACACAATATTAACCTTGGATTTTATTTTATAATTTTCTTAAGATAAAATTACTATAAAATCATGTTTTATTTTTATAATAACTCTACATCATATTCAAGTACATATTTATAACTTACAAAATTTATTTATATAATTGATTGCAAAATTTAGGATATTACATATGATGACAAAGAGTTGCCCCACTGGAAACTCCAAAAAAAGGCCCTTTACTATTTCTTTTTTATTTTTGAAGTTTTATTGCCCTATTTTTCACAATTTTTCTAGGGTGGTTCACATAGCTAGACATAGCATTTTCCCTTGCTGATTTTTTCTGTTGAATCCTATGATTTTACGTGCATGCTGACCAAGAGTTGCCCCAATGGAAGTTCCAAAAAAAGGTCGTTTACTTTTTCTTTTTTATTTTTGAAGTTGTAATGCCCTATTCTTCCAAACTTTTCCGGGGTGGTTCACATAGCTAGACTTAGCATTTTCCCTTGCTGATTTTTTCTATTGAGTCCTATGATTTTAGGTGCATGCTGACCAAGTGTTGCCCCATTGGAAACTCCACAAAAATGTCGTTTACTATTTCCTTTTTATTTTTGAAGTTTTATTGCCCTATTTTTCTTAACATTTCTGGGGTGGCTCACATAGCTAGACTTAGTATTTTGCCTTGCTAATTTTTTCTGTTGAATCCTATTATTTTAGGTGCATGCTGACCAAGAATTGGCCAATGGAAACTCCAACAAAAGGTCGTTTACTATTTGTTTTTTATTTTAGAAGTTTTATTGCCCTATTTTTCCAAACTTTTCTAGGGTGGTTCACATAGCTAGACTTAGCATTTTGCCTTGCTGATTTTTTCGGTTGAATCCTATGATTTTAGCTGCATGTTGACCAAGAGTTGCTCCACTAGAAACTCCAGAAAAAGGTCATTTACTATTTCTTTTTTATTTTTGAAGTTTTATTGCCCTATTTTTCCAAACTTTTCTAGGGTGGTTCACATAGCTAGACTTAGCATTTTGCCTTGCTGATTTTTGCTATTGAATCTTATGATTTTAGGTGCATGCTGACCAAGAGTTGTCCCAATGGAAACTCCAAAAAAAGGACGTTTACTATTTCTTTTTTATTTTTGAAGTTTAATTGCCCTATTTTTCCAAACTTTTCTATGGTTGTTCACATAGCTAGACTTAGCATTTTACCTTTTTGATTTTTTCTATTGAATCCTATGATTTTTAGGTGCATGCTGACCAAGAGTTGCCCCACTCCACTGGTAACTAAAAAAAAATACCGTTTACTATTTCCTTTTTTATTTTTCAAGTTTTATTGCCCTATATTTACAAACTTTTCTAGTGTGGTTCACATAGCTAGACCTAGTTTTTTGTCTTGCTAATTTTTTCTGTTGAATCTTATGATTTTAGGCGCATACTGATCAAGAGTTGCCCCAGTGGAAACTCCACAAAAAGACAGTTTACTTTTTCTATTTTATTTTTTGAAGTTTTATTGTCTTATTTTTCCAAACTTTTCTGGGATGGTTCACATAGCTAGACTTAGCATTTTGCCTTGCTGATTTTTTCTGTTGAATCCTATGATTTTAGGTGCATGTTGACCAAGAGTTGCCCCACAGGAAACTCCAAAAAAAAGTCGTTTACTATTTCTTTTTTATTTTTGAAGTTTTATTGTTCTATTTTTCCAAATTTTTCTAGGGCGGTTCACATACCTAGACTTAGCATTTTGCTTTGCTGATTTTTTCTGTTGAATCCTATGATTTTAGGTGCATGCTGACCAAGAGTTGCCCCATTGGAAGTTCCAAAAAAAGGTAGTTCACTTTTTCTTTTTTATTTTTGAAGTTTTATTTCCCTATTCTTCCAAACTTTTCCGCGGTGGTTCACATAACTAGACTTAGCATTTCCCCTTGCTGATTTTTTCTGTTGAATCCTATGATTTTAGGTGCATGCTGACCAAGTGTTGCCCCATTGGAAGCTCCAAAAAAAGGTTGTTTACTATTTGTTTTTTATTTTTGAAGTTTTATTGCCCTATTTTTCTAAACATTTCTGAGGTGGCTCACATAGCTAGATTTAGCATTATGCCTTGCTAATTTTTTCTGTTGAATCCTATGATTTTAGGTGCATGTTGACCAAGAGTTGGCCACTGGAAACTCCAACAAAAGGCCGTTTACTATTTGTTGTTTAATTTAGAAGTTTTTTGCCCTATTTTTCCAAACTTTTCTAGGGTGGTTCACATAGCTAGACTTAGCATTTTGCCTTGCTGATTTTTTCTGTTGAATCCTATGATTTTAGGTGCATGCTGACCAAGAGTTGCTCCACTAGAAACTCCAGAAAAAGGTCGTTTACTATTTCTTTTTTTATTTTTGAAGTTTTTTTGCCTATTTTCCAAAACTTTTCTGGAGTGGTTCACATAGCTAGACTTAGCATTTTGTCTTGCTTATTTTTTTTGTTCAATCTTATGATTTTAGGTGCATGCTGACCAAGAGTTGTCCCAATGAAAACTCCAAAAAAAGGACGTTTACTATTTCTTTTTTATTTTTGAAGTTTAATTGCCCTATTTTTCCAAACTTTTCTATGGTGGTTCACATAGCTAGACTTAGCATTTTTCCTTTCTGATTTTTTCTGTTGAATCCTATGATTTTTAGGTGCATGCTGACCAGGAGGTGCCCCACTACACTGGTAACTAAAAAAAAATACCATTTACTATTTCTTTTTTTATTTTTCAAGTTTTATTGCCTTATTTTTCCAAACTTTTCTAGCGTGGTTCCAATAGCTAGACTTAGTTTTTTGTCTTGCTGATTTTTTCTGTTGAATCTTATGACTTTAGGCGCATACTAAACAAGAGTTGCCCCAGTGGAAACTCCAAAAAAAGACCGTTTACTTTTTCTATTTTATTTTTGAAGTTTTATTGCCCTATTTTTCCAAACTTTTCTGGGGTGGTTCACATAGCTAGACTTAGCATTTTGCCTTGCTGATTTTTTCTGTTGAATCCTATGATTTTAGGTGCATGCTGACCAAAAGTTTCCCCCACTGGAAACTAAAAAACAGTCGTTTACTATTTCTTTTTTATTTTTGAAGTTTTATTGTCCTATTTTTCCAATTTTTCTAGGGCGGTTCACATACCTACACTTAGCATTTTGCCTTGCTGATTTTTTCTGTTGAATCCTATGATTTTAGGTGCATGCTGACCAAGAGTTGCCCCATTGGAAGTTCCAAAAAAAGTTCGTTCACTTTTTCTTTTTTATTTTTGAAGTTTTATTTCCCTTCTTCTAAACTTTTCTAGGGTGGTTCACATAGCTAGACTTAGCATTTTGCCTTGTTGATTTTTTCTGTTGAATCCTATGATCTTAGGTGCATGCTGACCAAGAGTTGCCCCACTGGAAACTCCAAAAAAAGGTCATTTACTATTTCTTTTTTTATTTTTGAAGTTTTACTGCCCTATTTTTCAAACTTTTCTATGGTGGTTCACATAGCTAGACTTAGCATTTTGCTTTTCTGATTTTTTCTGTTGAATCCCATGATTTTTATGTACATGCTAAGCAAGAGTTGCCCCACCCCACTGGTAACTAAAGAAAATGCCGTTTACTATTTCTTTTTTATTTTTCAAGTTTTATTGCCCTATTTTTCCAAACTTTTCTAGCGTGGTTTACATAACTAGACTATTTTTTTTGCCTTGCTGATTTTTTCTGTTGAATCTTATGATTTTAGGTGCATGCTGATCAAGAGTTGTCCCAGTGGAAACTCCAGAAAAAGGCCGTTTACTTTTTCTATTTTATTTTTGAAGTTTTATTGTCCTATTTTCCCAAACTTTTCTGGGGTGGTTCACATAGCTAGACTTAGCATTTTGCCTTGCTGATTTTTTCTGTTGAATCCTATGATTTTAGGTGCATGCTGACCAAGAGTTGCCCCACTGGAAACTCCAAAAAAAGGTCGTTTACTATTTCTTTTTTATTTTTGAAGTTTTATTGCCCTATTTTTCCAAATTTTTCTAGGGTGGTTCACATAGCTAGACTTAGCATTTTGCCTTGCTGATTTTTTCTGTTGAATCCTATGATTTTAGGTGCATGCTGACCAAGAGTTGCCCCACTGGAAGTTCGAAAAAAAGGTCGTTTACATTTTCTTTTTTATTTTTGAAGTTTAATTGCCCTATTCTTCCAAACTTTTCCGGGGTGGTTCACATAGCTAGACTTAGCATTTTTCCTTGCTGGTTTTTTCTGTTGAATCCTATGATTTTAGGTGCATGCTGACCAAGTGTTACCCCATTGGAAACTCCAAAAAATGGTCGATTACTATTTCTTTTTTATTTTTGGAGTTTTATTGCCCAATTTTTCTAAACATTTCTGGGGTGACTCACATAGCTAGACTTAGCATTTTGCCTAGCTGAGTTTTTCTATTGAATCCTATGATTTTAGGTGTATGCTGACCAAGAGTTGACCACTGGAAACTCCAACAAAAGGTCATTTACTATTTGTTTTTTATTTTAGAAATTTTATTGCCCTAGTTTTCCAAACTTTTCTAGGGTGGTTCACATAACTAGATTTAGCATTTTGCCTTACTGATTTTTTCTGTTGAATCCTATGATTTTAGGTGCATTTTGACGGAGAGTTGCCCCACCAGAAACTCCAAAAAAAGGCCGTTTATGAAAGAATTAATGGTTGAGTTCAAGAGGGGGGGTGAATTGAACTTTAGAAACTTTTTCGCAAAACACACTTTCTTTGGGAAGAATGATTTATCTTTATTCAATTCTTCTATAGGTAGATTTGATTTTACTCACAGCAAGAATATAGACAAGAAATAAAAGAGATGAAAGTAGAAATTCAACACACAAGTTTATACTGGTTCACTCTATACCAGAGCTACATCCAGTTCTTGACAAATCTGCCAAGTTCCACTAATACCAAGTGAAAATTACAACAAGTAGACACTCACCAATCTACCCCAAGAACTATCTTACACACCCACAAGATAGACTCTTGAAAACCTCCCAGTAACCAAATCCAGTTACTGTAACCAGTGCAGATCAAAAACCAATCTACACAATCACTCTTTATACAAGAATATGAAAAGGAAAAACCTGGACTGCAGCTTTATCAGTACAAATGTCTAGAAGCAATTCTAACTCAGAACTTTCTCTCTTTGATGAACAACAATCTTAATCAAAGCACCTTATGATATGAAAAGATTCTAAATGCACAATGAAAGTTACTGTCAAAGATTGCTTTCAAATGTTTTCTCAAATTATATGTTTCAAAAGATAGATCAAATCTGTATTTATAGGGTAAGAGAGAGAACCAGAACGTTTAATCTGTTAAAAACTGATTCAGAGAAGCAAATGATCGATCAGAATGAAAATATAACAGGTTAGAATCGATTATGATCGATTAGAATAGCATTATGATCGATCAGAACTAATTATGATCGATTAGAATCGAATTATGATCGATCAGAATGCTTTTCAATCGATTAAAACGATGTTTCAATCAATTGATTTTATTTAAAACTTCATTCAATCGATTGATTCGTGTTTTTAATGGATTGAAATAGCTTAGTGAAAAATGATAGCTCTCTGTTTCAACAGATTAAAAAACATTTCAATGGATTGAAATCCTGAAAACTCTTAGACAGAAAAAATGGTCTCTCTGTTTCAACAGATTAAAAAACATTTCAATGGATTGAAATCCTGTAACCTCTTAGACTAAAAAATGGTCTCTCTGTTTCAACAGATTAAAAAACATTTCAATAGATTGAAAATGTGAAACCTTTAATATTTGAAAAATTCATTAAGAACATTTTAACTTGTTGATTCTGCAATTCAATCAATTGAAATTTCGACTATATATGAACACTTCTTATGTTAAGTGATTTTAACAGATTGAAATTCCTTTTCAACAGATTGAAAAACTTAGTTTGTTCTTTTAATGCTTAAATGTTAGTTTTTCATGCAGAAAAATGATTTCAATGAGATGCATCATTTCAAGGTGCTTATCACAAAATCTATTGGCCTATCAAGAGATTAAGTTCTATACTTCTAACCTATTCATCTACACACCCACAAACTAAACTATATCAACTCAATATGTCTTCATCAAATCCAACAAGTGCTTCAATCTCCCCCTATTTGATGGAGACAAATAACCACTGCACCTGCACAAAAAATAACAGACCAGAGACATATATGATTTTGTGGTGTGTGTGTAGTGATAGTTATAAGCAAACACTTCTCCCCCTATTTGACTTCATCAAATAAAGTGTTTAGTTACAGTCCAACAGTACCATGTAGGTACCCAAAACAAAACAAAACAAGGAAAAGACACAATAAAACAGAAATATGTAAAACACAGCTTCATTCATCTCCATTCCAGGGACCTTGGTTGTATTGAAGATCACCAATCTTGTTGTAGATATCTTCCAGTTGATTATCAATGTGTTGAAATCTGGCAATGAAATCTTCATCCAGACGATGTTGACGAGCTCGCAGAGCAAAAGTCATCTCCATGTGCCTCCTTTGATTGGTGTGCAGTTCATTCATCTGATGTAGCATGGTCCTTTCGAACTGTGAGAGAGGCGTGCCACGGTCACGTTGTGGAATGTATGGAATCATTTCCAATGGAGACTGCTCTTCCATCGGTTCTGTTGATCTCGCTGCAGCAGCATCCGGGACACCAGTATTGACATCTTCCTCTTGTTCTTCTTCCTCAATTTCTTCTTCTCTCCCAGCTTCTTCTTTTGAGATCCACTCACCGTCAATTTTGATGAATCCCATTTTATGAAGGACAGAGTTATTGACCTCATTTGTGGGGCGAACAAATTCAACTAATTCTCCTTCCAAATCAACACCGAAATGAGTTAAGAATTTAGAAATCAAAATTGCATAAGGATACATGAACTCACTTAGCCTTTTCGCTTTGATCATATGGTCCTTGATGACAAAGACCCAGTTCACTCTTATTCTGTGGTGAATGCAGTACATCAGTACCAAATCTCCTTCATTTAGTACTGCATGATTGCTCCCCCTGGGTGTGAGCTACCAGGCCACAATGAACGCGAGTACCCTTTCCTCAAGCTTCAACTTTCCAGTGTTGAAGGAACTTATGGAGTCACGCTTATTCTTCAGACAAGAATGAAAGTACTGAACTTTGTTAAATTCTTCCACATCCGAGGTATACCCTTTGGTGACTTTTACACCTTCATCCTTGAGTCCAGCAACCTCTTTCCAGACATTGGGAGTAATCTCAATGTCCACTCCTTTGACTTGAGTTTTTAGAGTAGACCCTTCAAATGACAAGTTGGTAAAAAAGACTTAAATCAGGTCAGGGTAAATCCTACCATTGATCTCCAGAAACTTCTGAAGTTTCTGATGTTGCAGCAATTTCCGAATGCCTCTGAATGCTGCAGTGTCCAACCATGAAAATTTTAGAACCTTGGGTATATTGATTTGTTTCCTGCTCATTTCATGAATGAACAAATCCATCTTCTCTTGGTTCCCGTTTAACCATGATTCAATGCGCCCTCCTACAGTTGGTTCTTGCATTGCAGCAGAGGACTCTCCTTTGCTGAACTTCTTCCTTCCGGATTTGGTGCATTTGAGCATGCTGATTTGTGGAATGAACAGAAGAAAAACAGAGAAGAGAGAATGTTTTTCAAGAAGAAAGTATAAGCTATTCAAAAACTACTGTATGCTTAAGTTGAAGTGAGAACACCCGGTCCTTTCATCTTCACAATTTTGTCTTTAATGTTTTACTGCTGCTCTGCTTCGGCGCAGGGATGGTAAAGGTGGAGAGAGATAGAATTATTACTGTGCAACTTGTAGACCCCTAATTTTGCCCGGCCTCTCAAATAAAGGCTAGGGAAAACTTCACACGAAAATAAAGTTCACCCGGCTTCCCATCAAAAACCGAGAAAAGACCTCTCGTAACAAGACGGAGTTCACCCATCCACACAATAAAGACTAAGGAGACCTCCTACACGAAGATAAAGCTCGCCCGACATCTTAATGAAGGTTAAGAAGACTTCCTATATGAAGATAAAGCTTCAACGGACACTTATCGGCATCAATCTACGTCCGAAAAAGGAAAGGAAAGCTTCCCGGGGTCCCAGAACGCGAAAACAGGCCAAAACAGGTTGGGACAGCCGTCCCAAATTTGGGACAGCCGTCCCAAACATCATGGGACAAGTGAGACGCCCCTCTCACATTTGGGACGCACGTCCCAGGCTGCAATTTTCAAGTGGGACGGCCGTCCCAAGTAAAACTGGTCGTCCCACTCTTCCCCCAGATTGGCTCAGTGCAAAAATTGCAGTTGGGACGGCCGTCCCAACCCAGACGGCCATCCCAAAGTTCCAGGCAGCGAAATCTATAAATAGGAGGCTCATTTGTCATTCTCCTCACCCCAGACAACTCCAAGACTTGTCTTCTTCTCTCCCTCCTTTGAATGATCTCTCTGATTGCCTTTAATAGGTAACAATCAGTTAAGGAATTTGTATTCCGGCATTCAATTCTTTAGTAAAATTTTAGTCGAGTCGATAGAGTAGTCGAGAGGAGAGTCTCTGTAGAGCGAAGGACTGCCGAAACGCATCCTCTTTGTAAAAGACTCATAATATAAAGCTTGCTTCGGAGGTTCTGTTCAAATCTCTTCTCTTTTACTGTTTTATTTATTGCTTTATGTATGCAATGTAAATGAAATCATGTAGATAATCATATTTAAATACTGTATGAATAAAAAGAGGGTAATAGCGTAATTTCATGTAATCTTTACTTAAATGAATTAGTCCGTCATAGGGAACCCGAAAGGGGCGTTGTGGGGTGCTAATACCTTCCCCACACGTAACTAACTCCCTTACCCAACTCTGGTTATAATGACCAAGTTGGTTTTATTAAAATCAACGCCTTTTTTCCTTTTCCAATGTTTCCGGTCAAAACATTGGTGGCGACTCCAAAAGAACCCCTTTTCGAAAACCTTGCTTCTATTAGAGGATAGTTCAGTGTTGAGCACCTCGGAAGCAATGAACATGTTTTAAACAAAAAACGCGAGTCTCAACTATCTTTTTGCGACCGCTCGCATAATCGTTCGAGATGTCCCTGGACATCGGAATGGACGGCGGCGACAGATGACGACTCCACTGGGTAAGCTAGAGAGTTGATCCCATTTAGTGACGGATAAATTCAAACTAAGTAAAGATTTGAAATTACGCTTTTACCCTTCCGTATGTTTTATTGTATGGCTTTGATAACTGCTGTATGATTATTTTTGCAATTGTCTGAAATATAAATTGCACACAAAAACCCTTGCACACAACAGTCCCTCTATACCCGGGGGCAAGAGTGAATACCTATAGGGAGTGGGTGGCAGATACGACCGGCTTGTTGGCACACGGGGCTACAACCGTTGTCGGAAACCACCAACTCAAGGTGATAACTCTCTTCTTTTGGTCTAAGGATGTCGACACGGAGTTTCGTGCATGACCCGAGGACTAAGAGATTGAGAGGTCCCTATAATGGGGGCACCTTGGGGACCTTTGGCCTTGGTGAGAACAGTTAGAACCACCTAAACCAAGCACGTTTCTGCAGGAAAACCCTACCTCGTGATTAAATAAGCGTGGCTCTGCTCGTGGACGTATGAATTGTGTGTGCATACGTTTGCTGCATTTGTATTGATGCATTAGCATAGGGTAATCATACAACAAACAAAAAAAATGAAAAACCCTAAAAATCACAAAAGTGATAAGATAAACAACCTTTATCTCGGACAGTCTTCAGTTAAGCTAGCCTGGTTTCAGGTTCTTTGTAAGCTAAGTAGCCACGTTGACCTACAGAAGAGATAAAGGGTCATAAAAAATATAAAAACAATTTAAAATCATAAAAATACCTTTTCAAAATAAAAAAATTCTTGGCAAAGTCGTATCATTCATACCATATCATTTCATAAGTGGTAAAACTAAGAGAGAAAATAAATGCATTAAGAAAAGTATGCATAAACATCATTATAATAAAATCTCTCATACATAAACACATTCATTCTAGGATACACCAATCATTTAAAATAAAAAACTATAATAAAAATTGTTAAAATCATTTAGAAAGTGGTTGGTCTTCCACCCGTCCTCACTCGCGCCCAAAAAGATAAGAAGATGGAACAACTGGAAGAACAAAACCGAAAGCTCACCACTGAGCTTAATACGCTGAAGGAACAAATGACCCAAATGTTAGAAATGATGCGCCAACAACATCTTCATAAGGAGGGTCCTCAGAGTGGACAGGCCTCTCACCAAGAAGAAGAGGAGGGACCCAATGACGAACAAGACCAATCTGATACAAGGGCGGTACATATTCATGCGCCGGAAGTATCAAGACAACAGATTACTGCCCTTGAGGAGAGGCTGAGAGCCATGGAGGGGCATAACTTTGATATCAAGGAGGCGGCTGATATGTGCCTCGTTAAAAAAATCCAATTCCCTAACAAATTTAAAACTCCAGACTTCCCAAAATACATGGGAATCAGTTGCCCCAAAAGCCATCTTACAATGTACTGCCGTAAGATGGCTGCACATGCTGATAATGAAAAACTACTGATCCACTGCTTTCAGGAGAGCTTGGCTGAATCAGCCCTAAACTGGTACATGCAACTGGAAGGAGGGCAAATCCAAACCTGGAGACATCTGGCGGATGCTTTTCTTCGTCGCTATAAATACAATATTGATCTGACCCCTGAAAGATCAGATCTACAATTACTAAGCAAGAAAGACGACGAATCCTTCAAGGCATATGCTCAAAGATGGAGGGAATTGGCAGCACAAGTGGAACCTCCTTTATCTGACAAGGAAACTACATCCATGTGAAAGAATTAATGGTTGAGTTCAAGAGGGGGGGTGAATTGAACTTTAAAACTTTTTCGCAAAACTTACTTTCTTTTGGAAGAATGAGTTATCTTTATTCAATCTTTGCAAAGGTAATTTGGTTTAAACACAGCAAGTTTATAGACAGAAAATAAAAGAGATGAAAGAAGAAATTTAACACACAAATTTATACTGGTTCACTCTAATCCAGAGCTACATCCAGTTCTTGACAAACCTGTCAAGTTCCACTAATACCAAGTGAAAATTACAACCAGTAGATACTCACCAATCTACCCCAAGAACTATCTTGCAAACCCACAAGATAGAATCTTGAAAACCACCCAGTAACCAAATCCAGTTACTGTACCAAGTGCAGATTACAATCCAACCTGCACAATCACACTTTTACAAAAGAATATGGAAAGAAAAAACCTGGACTTGAAGTTCTAATTGTCCAGAACAAATTCTAACAGCACTTTCTCTCTTTGATTGACCACAATTCTGATCACAGCACCTTATGATATGAAAAGATTCTTGAATGCAGAGAAAGTCACGTATGAAAGTTTCACAGATTGATTTCACAAGTTTTCTCAAGTAGTGTGTTGTATATTTTTTTCAAAAGATAGATCAATTCTGTATATATAGAGTAAAACATAGAATCAAAACGTTTCATCTGTCAAAAACTGTTTTAGAGAGTCACAAGATCGATTAGTTTGAAGTATAACAGGTTAGAAGAGACTCTGATCGATTAGAACTGAAGTATGATCGATCAGACCGAGTTATGATCGATCAGAATGAAACTATGATCGATCAAAATGCATTTCAATCGATTAAAACGTCGATTCAATCGATTGATTTCATTTAAAGCTCCATTCAATCGATTGATTCGAGTTTTTAATGGATTGAAACAGCTTTATGAAAAATGACAGCTCTCTGTTTCAATCGATTGAAAAACATTTCAACGGATTGAAATCCTGCAAACACTTAGTTAAGAAAATAGTCTCTCTGTTTCAACAGATTGAAAAATATTTCAACAGATTGATTTTCTGAAAACTCTTAGACTGAAAAAATAGTCTTTCTGTTTCAACAGATTAAAAATCATTTCAACAGATTGAAAATGCGAAACTTTGATATTTGAAAAATTCATTGAGTTATTTTAACTTGTTGATTCAGCAAATCAATCAATTGAAAATACAACTATGTATGACCACTTATTATGTTAAGTGATTTTAACAGATTGAAAATCCTTTTCAACAGATTGAAAAACTTAGTTTGTTCTTTTAATACTTATTTGTTAGTTTTTCATGCAGAAAAATGATTTTCAACGGGATGCAACATTATAAGGCGCTTATCACAAAATATAATGGCCTATCAAGAGATTAAGTGCTTAAACTAAAAACCTAATCATCTACACACCCACAACCTAAGCTATATCTATGTCTTCATCAAATCCACCAAGTGCTTCACCATGTTCATCAATTCTTTGACTAGTCCCTATTATGACAAAATGATAGGGAACACATTGACACTCTTTGCGGATGTGGTCATTATAGGAGAAAGAGTAGAGCAAGGTCTGAAAAGCGGAAGAATTGCACAGCATACTTCCTCCAATTCCTCTACTCCAAACGCTAAAAAGAGCTTTGGAAAGAAAAAGGAAGGAACTATGAATGCAATTAATATTGCCATCCCTTCTTCTTCCTCGCAACAAACCAAGCGACGCAGACCAGAGAGGAAATTCACTCCAATCCCAACCTCTTATGGAAGTCTGTTTTCAAAATTATTGGATGCCAAACTCCTAGTGCGCGTCCCTCCCAAGAAAATGGAGCCACCCTACCCGGAATGGTATAAAGCTAATGAAAATTGTGATTACCATTCAGGTGCTCCGGGACACTCCACTGAAAACTGTATGGCCTTAAAGCATAAGGTCCAGAATCTGATAGAGGCAGGATGGATTACCTTTGACGCATCTACTCCAAAGGTGGATGACCAGCCCCTATCAAAGCCCGAATAGAGGACGGGATAGCGAAGATCAGCAAATTAGGGCTCATCATTTTTGTCATCTCTAAAAATATAAAAAAATAATAATAAAAAAATATATTGATAGGCTTCCGATGTATTTCTCGTAATCCCTGCCCATGATCACGAGAGTTTTTGGTTAATGAGGGCTTTGTAAATATTTTCTTTTATCAATACAATGAGGCATTTTTTTCATAATATTCATATTCTCTTTCATTCTTTTCCTCTTTCACATTTAATAAAGAAATCTAAAACAAAGCATAACCATACAGTCATGTCTATAATTGAGAACTCCTTGGAAGATCTGAAAGCTGAAGACGAATGGATTGAGTCAGACAGTGAGGAGGGGACCATTTCCCCGGACATGCAAAGACTGTTGGAAAAAGAAGCTCAATCAATACAGCCCCATCAAGAGAAAACTGAGGCCATCAATTTGGGACAAGAGGACAATAAGAAAGAAGTAAATATTGGAACCCAAATTGACAATGATGTCAGGGAGAGGCTGATACAACTATTAAAGGAATATGTGGACGTATTTGCATGGTCCTACCATGATATGCCTGGGATTGATAAAAGCATAGTGGAGCATCGATTACCACTAAAAGAGGGATTTCGGCCCGTTAAGCAAAAGCTCAGAAGAGTAAAACCAGAATGGTCCTTAAAAAGTAAGGAAGAAGTAGAAAAGCAGTTGGATGCCAATTTCCTGATTGTTTCAAAATACCCTGAATGGTTGGCAAACATCGTGCCAGTTGTAAAGAAAAATGGAAAAATCAGAGTATGCGTAGATTACCGGGACTTAAACCGTGCAAGTCCAAAAGATGATTTTCCCTTACCACACATTGATATGTTGGTAGATCATACCGCTACAAATACTCTCTATTCTTTCATGGATGGATATGCAGGGTATAACCAAATTAAATTAGCTGTTGAAGATAGAGAAAAAACTTCCTTCATTACGCCGTGGGGTACATTCTGTTATAGAGTAATGCCTTTTGGACTTAAGAATGCAGGGGCTACTTATCAAAGGGCTATGGTCACATTATTTCATGATATGATCCACAAAGAAATCGAAGTATATGTGGATGATATTATCGCCAAGTCCAAAAACGAAATAGATCACCTCCAGTACTTAAAGAAATTATTCAATCGGCTTCGGAAATACCAGATCAAGCTCAATCTGGCTAAATGTACATTCGAAGTACGGTCAGGAAAACTCTTGGGGTTTATTGTCAGTAAAAAAGGAATTGAGGTAGACCCTGATAAAACAAAGGCAATCGTAGAAATGCCCCCACCAAGAACAGAAAAAGAAATCAGAGGGTTCTTGGGCCGAATAAATTACATCGCACGGTTCATTGCGCAATTAACAGACAAGTGTACGCCTATCTTCAAGTTACTGCGTAAAAACCAACCGAAAGTTTGGAATGACGAATGTCAACAAGCCTTCGAAAAAATCAAAATGTGCCTAATCAATCCACCAGTATTGGTACCACCTGTGGAAGGAAAGCCCTTGATTCTTTACCTTTCAGTACTCGATGAATCCATGGGATGTGTGCTCGGTCAACAAGACGATACGGGCAAGAAAGAACAAGCCATATATTACCTCAGTAAAAAATTTCTAAACTGAGACCCGTTATACACCACTCGAAAAAACATGTTGTGCATTAGTGTGGGCAACTCAGCGTCTTCGACAATATATGGTCAGACATACAACTTGGTTGATTTCCAAAATGGACCCAATCAAATACCTGTTTGAAAAACCCATTTTGACCGGAAGGATAGCCAGGTGGCAGGTACTCCTCTCAGAATTCGACATTATTCATGTCACTCAAAAAGTTATCAAAGGTAGTCCTTTAGCAGACTACCTAGCACATGGACCAACAGACGAATATCAATCCCTCCAAGATGATTTTCCAGATGAGCATATAATGCATGTCCAACATGAAGTACCTGAAAATAATGAGTGGATCATGTTTTTCGATGGAGCTTCAAACCTATTGGGACATGGTATCAGAGCTATTTTAATATCTCCCGAAAAGAAGTATATTCCAGTAACAGCCAGACTAAACTTTGATTGTACAAACAATATGGCAGAATACGAAGTCTGTGCTCTGGGTATTCAAGCAGCTCTAGATCAGGGGGTGACTAAACTCAAAGTATTCGGTGACTCATCCCTTGTTATTTACCAACTCAAGGGTGAATGGGAAACTAGAAATTCCAAATTAATCCCTTATCTGGAGCACATCCGTAATATGACTTCCAAAATGGAAAACATCAGTTTCGAGTACATCCCTCGGGAAGATAACCAAATTGCAGACGCACTGGCAACATTATCATCCATGTTCGTGTTAGGACAAGAACATGAGATGCCTATCATCCAAGTCAAAAGACACAGTAAACAAGCCTTTTGTATGATGACGGATAGTGAAAAAGATAAAACCCCTTGGTATCATGACATAAGACGATACTTGACAAAGGGTGAATACCCCGAAGGAATCAGTGACAATGATAAAAGGATCATTCGAAAAAGGGCCATAGGGTTTATGTTGATAGGAGAAACCCTTTATAAAAAGAACTTCGATTCTACTTTACTAAGATGCGTCAATCTCGAAGAAGCCCAGGCATTGATTAAAGAAATACATGAAGGAACCTTCGGGACGCACGCTCCTGGGCATATCATGGCTAGGAAAATCCTCAGGGTAGGATATTTTTGGTCCACAATGGAAAAGGACTGTCATCAGTAAGCTAGAAAGTGTCACAAGTGTCAGGTGCATGCAGACAATGTACATGTTCCACCGGTACCTCTCAATGTTATGACTATCCCTTGGCCATTTGCTATGTGGGGCATGGATGTTATCGGACCTATCGAGCCTAAGGCATCCAATGGTCATCGATTCATTCTGGTAGCCATCGATTACTTCACTAAGTGGGTAGAAGCTGCATGTTATGCACATGTGACTAAAAAGGTAGTGGTCACTTTTGTTAAGAAAAATATCATATGTCGATATGGCATCCCGCATCGTCTCATTATCGATAACGGGTCCAATCTGAATAACAAGATGATGGAAGAACTATGCCAGGACTTCAAAATTCAACACCATAATTCTTCTCCTTATCGACCCAAAATGAATGGCGCAGTAGAAGCGGCCAATAAAAATATCAAGAAGATCGTCCAAAAGATGGTTAAAACCTATAGGGACTGGCATGAAATGTTGCCCTTTGCTCTTCATGGTTACCGAACATCTGTACGGACATCAACAGGAGCTACCCCGTTCTCTCTCGTATATGGTATGGAGGTCGTGTTACCAATAGAGGTCGAAATACCTTCCTTACGAATCATAATGGAAGCAAAATTAACAGAAGTTGAATGGGTTCAAAGCCGATATGATCAATTGAACCTTATCGACGAAAAGCAGCTGAATGCTATATGTCATGGACAAGCCTATCAAAGGAAGATAAAAAAGGCTTATGATAAAAAGGTCCACCCTCATACTTACTAGGAAGGGGATCTAGTAATAAAGAAACTGCTTCCGGCCCAGAAGGATAAAATTGGAAAATGGGCAGCAAATTACGAAGGACCCTTTGTGGTCAAAAGAGCTTTCTCAGGAGGGGCACTTATCCTCACCAATATGGATGGAGAGGAACTTCGACACCCAATTAATTTTGATGCGGTGAAGAAGTATTATGCTTGAAGACATTGCTCAAGACCCGTCAGGAATGAAAACCCGCAAAGGGCATCCCTGGGCAAAAGATAGAGTCTACATTCCTCGCTAGGATACGTCCTAGGCAAAAAGTAGAGGTATAAAAAAAAAAAAAAACTAAGAGCAATGGTTACTTTAGTCGAAAACCAAAAAGGCGGCTAAAGTAGCATTCTTCCAGAAGCAAACAGTCTGCATGGTCTTCACTCTGAGCTCAGGCATCTCAACTGAAGTGATTAGGAGAATCAGGGGGCAGATATCATGGACATGACTGTTTAAGCCTATATAGTATAGCCAACCCTGACCACCCATTCTTCTAAATACCTTTTGTAATCCTTCTGTAAAAGAAATAAACTTTTGCTCATTTATCAATAAAATTCCCTTTCATTTCCTTTCTCTTGACCAAATATTATGGAAATGCCTCTTTATTGATAAATCATAAATATGCACAAAGACCTTTAATTAAAGATCAGACATGCATCTAAAAAAAGGAAGCATATAAAAAATAATAAGAAAATAACAAATGCCTACTAGGATATTCTTAGAAAAAAACTAGGGTAGCCTGCTAGATCGGAAACCCCAAAAGAACGATCTAGGCAAAAGATAAGGCAAAAGCCCTCTAAGATATTCTAGGCAAAAATTAAGGCAGTCCGCTAGATCGAAAACCCGTAAAGGGCGGTCTAGGCAAAAGATAGGGCTAAAGACAAAAGATGAATAAAAGATGAGCCCATCATCATGGTCATAAAGGAAGAGCCCATCAGCGTATTCATAAGAAGCCAACGGGAGAAGGCCAGTTACTTTCTAAATGCATCAAAAAAGAATAAACTAATAGATTGCATTTAGGACATACACACGCAAAGTAATTGCATAATACGACTTTGTCAAGAAAAAATAATAATTCAAACAAAAAGCAGTAATAAATAAAAGTAGTTACTTCTGTTTCACATTTCAAAAGCCCACGTGTACAAAACTATAAAATAAAAGGCACACGTAATATATTAAAAAGCCGGATTTCAAAAATTCGCAATAAAATTAGATCGTGAAAGAAAAAGGCGAAATCAAAACCACTTTAGCAAAATAAGGAGCTTCAAGGAAACTAGCTCCAACCATCAACCTTCTACACCAATAAAAGAAGGTACATCAAAAATAGAAAAGCCAACGGAAAGGCTCGATCATCCCCAAGAGGATCCTGGCCTATTCCAAAGGCAGAAAAATACTTCCTGACTCAGCACCACCACATGAGTCGTCAAACGTAATCATCTAGAGCTACAATCAGCATCCTTCCATCCAGAGAAGACATCAACGAAGAAGCAAGGCCAACAGAAAGGCTCGACCATCCCCAAGAGGATCCTTGCCTACTCCAGAGGCAAAACAAAAAGACAACATCACGGCTCAGATTCATCACCACATGAGTCATCAAGCACACTCATATAAGAGTCTCCGCTTCATTCCCCAAAAAGGTGAATAAGGACTACACAAGAGTCCATCAAAGAAAATACAGAGTCAAATCCTCTACATCACCGGGGGGCAACAAAAAGAAAAGAAAAGAAAAGAAAAACTTTTCATCTCCAACAAAGGCCACTACAGAAAAAGGTCAAATAAATGTCTCCAAGTAGAGCACATCAAGAGAAAAAAGAAGAAAATATCTCCACCTCAATAAAGAGCTTCACGAAGCCAGGAGCCAGAACTCCAAATCAAAGAAGAATCCCCAGGAAGCCAAGAAATTTCCCAGGGTTGTCAAAAAAGGAAAAAAGAAGAAAAGAAGATAATCTCTTCATAAAAAAAGTCGCGCATTTCAAAATCAAGAAAAATATGATCGCAAGAAAAAAGGGTAAAAACCCATTCCCCAGCAAAATAAAGAGCTTAAGCAAAGTTAGCTCAAACAACAGCATCCAAATAAGGAGTCAAAACTCCATTCTTCCCTAGGAAGGCAATTCAAAATAGATCTCCGAAAAAACGATCAAATCTCTGGTGGATCACCAAAAAGAAAATCCCCAGCGAGCCTACCAAATGAAGGCAAAGCTACAAGTTCATATCCTCAGGGAATCGCCTATAAAATCCCAAATACAGATATCCCCAGTGAAACGTAAAGCCTTCACTTCCAACAAGCAAGCAAAAAGCTAATATCCCCAAGAAACGAGAAATCAAACTATGCAAGAGGAAATTCAAGCCCAAAACATAAAAGTCTTCAAGCATCCGCCTAATCAAGAGGCACAACCAACAAAAATCAAATCCCCAAGTGGATTTCCGCCTAATCAAAAGGCACAATCAACAAAAAGCCCAAATCCCCCAGAGGATTCCTACCTAAAAAGAGGCAATCGACAAAAATCCCCGGCCAAGACCGGATGGCTAAAAGAAAAAGCCAAAAACAAAGAATCCCCGGCAAAACCGGATGACTAAAACAAAAAGTCAAAAAGAAAATCAAATCATTCCCCATGAAATAGGCGCATGATCAAAGACAGTAAGCCGCCGACACTTCTCCAAAAGCCCGTCAAGGGTATAAACTCATCAATCAAAAGATTGAATGAGAAGAGCCTTGTCAAGATGCAGGTTCACACCCAGTGGGGTTGTAAAATCCACTAGAGCCTTGTCAAGATGCAGGTTCACACCCAGTGGGGGTGTAAAATCCACTAGAGCCTTGTCAAGATGCAGGTTCGCACCCAGTGGGGGTGTAAAAACCATTAGAGCCTTGTTAAGAAGCAGGTTCGCACCCAGTGGGGGTGTAAAAACCACTAGAGCCTTGTCAAGATGCGGGTTCGCACCCAGTGGGGGTGTAAAAACCACTAGAGCCTTGTCAAGATGCGGGTTCGCACCCGGTGGGGGTGTAAAAACCACTAGAGCCTTGTCAAGATGCGGGTTCGCACCCGGTGGGGGTGTAAAATCCACTAGAGCCTTGTCAAGATGCGGGTTCGCACCCGGTGGGGGTGAAAAAACCACTAGAGCCTTGTCAAGATGCGGGTTCGCACCCGGTGGGGGTAAAAAACCACTAGAGCCTTGTCAAGATGCGGGTTCGCACCCGGTGGGGGTAAAAACCACTAGAGCCTTGTCAAGATGCAGGTTCGCACCCAGTGGGGGTGTAAAAACCACTAGAACCTTGTCAAGATGCAGGTTCACACCCAGTGGGGGTATAAAAACCACAAGAGTCTGTCGAGATACAGATTCATACCAGGTGAGGGTAGATACTCACCAAAGCCTTATAAAAATAAGGTTTATACCGGATGAGGGTAGATACTCATCAAAACCTATCAAAATGCATCAGGTAGAGTAAAATACTCACCAGAAGCATTACAAAAAGAACGGGTTGCGAAGACCTTGCTTCTATTAGAGGATAGTTCAGTATTGAGTACCTCGGAAGTAAGTATCCACAAGAGTTCTACAAGATGTGAACTCATACCGGGTGAGGGTAAGTACTCACCAAAACCTTGTAGAACAAGGTTCATACCTAGTGGGGGTAGGTACCCACAAAAGTCTAGTAAAACACAGACTTATACCTGGTGAGGGTAAGTACTCACCAGAGCCTTATAAAAAGGCTCAAACCAGATAGGGGTTGATACCTATCAAAATATTTATCATCCGGAGGATCAGCAAGGAGCAGCATCTGAAGGATAACCGGGCAAAAGGGTTAACTCCTTCCCCTGCCAACTAATTTTGTCGGCATACTAAACCAACAAATTAGTTAGGCAGGTGAAGGGGGGGCAGCTGTAGACCCCTAATTTTTCCCGACCTCTCCAATAAAGGCTAGGGAAAACTTCACACGAAAATAAAGTTCACCCGGCTTCCCATCAAAAACCGAGAAAAGACCTCTCGCAACAAGACGGAGTTCACCCATCCACACAATAAAGACTAAGGAGACCTCCTACACGAAGATAAAGCTCGCCCGACATCTTAATGAAGGTCAAGAAGACTTCCTATATGAAGATAAAGCTTCAACGGACACTTATCGGCATCAATCTATGTCCGAAAAAGGAAAGGAAAGCTTCTCGGGGTCCCAGAACACGAAAACAGGCCAAAACAGGTTGGGACAGCCGTCCCAAATTTGGGACAGCCGTCCCAAACATCATGGGACAAGTGAGACGCCCCTCTCACATTTGGGACGCACGTCCCAGGCTGCAATTTTCAAGTGGGACGGCCGTCCCAAGTAAAACTGGCCGTCCCACTCTTCCCCCAGATTGGCTCAGTGCAAAAATTGCAGTTGGGACGGTCGTCCCAACCCAGACGGCCATCCCAAAGTTCCAGGCAGTGAAATCTATAAATAGGAGGCTCATTTGTCATTCTCCTCACCCCAAACAACTCCAAGACTTGTCTTCTTCTCTCCCTCCTTTGAATGATCTCTCTGATTGCCTTTAATAGGTAACAATCAGTTAAGGAATTTGTATTCCGGCATTCAATTCTTCAGTAAAATTTTAGTCGAGTCGATAGAGTAGTCGAGAGGAGAGTCTCTGTAGAGCGAAGGACTGCCGAAACGCGTCCTCTTTGTAAAAGACTCATAATATAAAGCTTGCTTCGGAGGTTCTGTTCAAATCTCTTCTCTTTTACTGCTTTATTTATTGCTTTATGTATGCAATGTAAATAAAATCATGTAGATAACCATATTTAAATACTGTATGAATAAAAAGAGGGTAATAGCGTAATTTCATGTAATCTTTACTTAAATGTATTAGTTCGTCATAGGAAACCCGAGAGGGGCGTTGTGGGGTGCTAATACCTTCCCCACACGTAACTAACTCCCTTACCCAACTCTGGTTATAATGACCAAGTTGGTTTTTATTAAAATCAACGCCTTTTTTCCTTTTCCAATGTTTCCGGTCAAAACATTGGTGGCGACTCCAAAAGAACCCCTTTTCGAAAACCTTGCTTCTATTAGAGGATAGTTCAGTGTTGAGCACCTCGGAAGCAATGAACATGTTTTAAACAAAAAACGCGAGTCTCAACCATCTTTTCGCGACCGCTCGCATAATCGTTCGAGATGTCCCTGGACGTCGGAACGGACGGCGGCGACACAACTTAATTACCCTCACATCTGATATCCAATCAGAGTCAGTCAGCTTTTATTGGATAACTTTGATATTTAAGAGAGTAGCTGAAGCTTATCCAGTTGTAAATGCATTCAGCCCAATCTGCAGTAATTGTTTTATAGGCAGCGCATACACTACTAACCCTAGAAAGTATTAACCAATTGATTTTCCATGAAATCAATTGATTTTTCAATTTCTGATATAGACGTAAATTATCAGAAGTAAAATAAATCGATTGAATTGAAGATTTAATCGATTGATTTGTGTAAGAAAAACATGCAAAGCATCAAAAGTGAATTAAATCGATTGAATCGAAGATTTAATCGATTGATTTATAACAAAAACATGCAGAGCTACAAGGTTATTGAAATAAATCGATTAAAAACTTATTTAATCGATTGAACTGGTAACATATCATGAGCAGAGATAGAGAATCAGAAAATCAACAGATTATTTCGCAATTTCAATCGATTAAAACAAATAATTTCAAGATTTTCAGACAATTTTAATCGATTGAGCATGTTATCAACCTGTTAAAAAAAACATAATCACCATAAAGAATCAGTTATTCAATACTAGTTATATCCAGAATTCCTAATTCAGTTCTAAGCATATTAAGTCTATCTCTAGGAAGTGGTTTAGTGAATAAGTCAGCTAACTGTTTTTCAAATTCAATGAATAAAATTTCACAATCACCCCTAGATACATGTTCTCTAATAAAGTGATGTCTAATTTCAATATGCTTAGTTTTAGAGTGTTGAATAGGATTCTTAGTCAGATTTATTGCACTAGTATTATCACAAACCAGAGGTACCGTGTTAAGAGCCACTCCATAATCCTTCAGTTGTTGTTTAAGATAGATACTCTGAGCGCAACAACTCCCAGCTGCAATGTATTCAGCTTCTGCAGTTGAAAGAGCAACACATGCTTGCTTTTTGCTGTGCCAAGATATGAGACTGCTTCCCAGTAAATGACATGTACCAGAGGTACTTTTCCTGTCCAATCTACATCCATTGTCTAGGAGCTTGCTTTAAACCATAAAGAGCCTTTTTCAATTTGTAGACATGATCAGGATGCTTGTGATTTTCAAAACCAGGAGGTTGAGAAACATAAACTTCTTCATTGATGAGTCCATTTAGAAAGGCACTCTTGACATCCATCTGTAGTAATCTGAAACCACTTATACAAGCATAAGCTAATAATAATCTAACAGCTTCAAGTCTAGCTACAGGTGCAAAGGTTTCATCAAAATCAATTTCTTCCTGTTGGTTATATCCTTTGGCTACCAACCTAGCTTTATTTCTAGTGATAATGCCGTGTTCATCTAGTTTGTTTTTGAATACCCACTTAGTACTAATTACATTGATATCTTTGGTTTTAGGAACTAATTCCCACACGTTATTCCTTTCAAACTGATTAAGCTCATCATGCATGGCACTAACCCAATATTCATCATTTAATGCCTCTTTAACAGTTTTAGGTTCTATTTGTGAAATGAATGCCATATGATTGCAGAATTGATTAAAAGAATGTGTAGTGGATACTCCCTTATTGATTTGCCCAATGACATTGTCTAGAGAAAGATCTCTTGGGACAATCCATTCTTTAGGAAGCTCATCCAAGATATCTTCTTCCTGTTCTTCAGTAATTCTTGGTGGATCAACTTTTGCAGGATCAACTGATTGATCACCTTCTTCGATAGTATGCTGATCTGAACCACTGGGATGTTTTAACTGATAAGAATTATCAGTTAAATCATCATCATCTGCAGTACCTGTTGTTTTATTCTGCAACACTCGAGGAGACCCATTAAAAACAACATGTACTGATTCTTCAACAGATTTCAGTCTTAAATTGTAGACTCTATATGCATGGCCGTTAGTAGAATAGCCAAGAAAGATTCCTTTATCAGATTTTTCATCAAACTTGCCAATATTTTCTTTCCCATTGTTTAAAACAAAACATGTACATCCAAAAACCCTGAAATAGTTTATGTTGGGTTTTCTTCCTTTGTACAGTTCATATGGGGTTTTCTTAAGCATGAGTCTAATCAAGACTCTATTCAAAACATGACAAGCAGTGTTTACTGCATCTGCCCAAAAATATTTAGGTAAAGAATTTTCACAAAGCATTGTTCTAGCAAGTTCCACAATGGATCTGTTCTTTCTTTCCACAACACCGTTCTGTTGAGGAGTTCTTGGAGCAGAAAAATTGTGTTTTATGCCAAACTTTTCACAGAATAATTCAAACTTTTGATTTACAAATTCTCCACCATTGTCACTTTGAATAGATGTAATGAAATAACCTTTCTCATTATGTAAGACCTTGGCAAGCTTTTTGAAAGATTTGTAAGAATCAGATTTGGCTTTTAGAAAGACAGTCCAGGTAAATCTGGAAAAATCATCAACAATTACCATGATATAGAGATTACCACCTAGGCTTTTATTCCTTGATGGACCAACCAAATCCATGTGAAGCAGTTCCAAAGGTCTAGAAGTAGAAACAATATTTTTGTTTGAAAAGGATTTTCTAGTTTGTTTACCTTTTAAACAGGGTTCACAGATTTTGTCTTTCAAAATTCGAAGCTTAGGTAGCCCAGAGACTAACTCTTTAGAAATCAGTTTATCCAGATGATTAAGATGAATATGTGCAAGCCTTCTATGCCATAACCAAGATTCTTCTTCTTTAGTAAGAAAACAACTTTGAGATGAGATAGAATGCTTGATATCTAACATGTAAATGTTATTTAGCCTCTTACCTACCAACATTACCGTGTCAGATTCTGGCTCACAAATTAGACATTTTTCTGGTTTGAAGATAACCTTGTGACCTAGATCACATAACTAACTTATACTGATTAGGTTGTGCTTAAGACCTTCAACAAGAAGAACATTGTGAATAGTCACTGATTCACCATCTCCTATATCTCCAAAACCTAGAATTCTTCCCTTGTTGTTGTCTCCATAAGTCACGTGACCTCCACTCTTTAATCTCAGTTTCTGGAATTTTGAAATGTCACCTGCCATGTGCCTTGAGCATCCGCTATCCAAGTACCAAAGGGACTCTTGTTGCTGTTCCTGAAAGATCAAACATCAAGTATTTGGTACCCTTAAATATTTTGGGTCCTTAGGAGTCAAATTTTTTGTTTAACATGTTTTGGAACCCATCTCATTCTACCTTGTGGCACAAAATATTTCCTAGCATGACAGAATTTTACAGTATGTCCTTTTTTCATGCAGCAATGACAAGATGAGAAAGGGGATGTTGTTGCTTTTCTAAAGGAAAAGAAGTTCAAATACTTTTTATTTTTCACCCCAACCTTAGGTTTGTACCCGATTCCAGTATGTTCAAAAACACAGTTTTGAGACCCAAGAAGTGCATCTAAATTCTCTTTACCTTGAGTAAACTTAGACAAAGTTTTAATCAAGTAATCAACCTTATTCTGTAGAGGATACACTTTTCACAATTCTTGTTAGCAGCAGCATTATCAGTAGATGAATAGATTATTTCAAGATGTTCTATATCTGTTTTGCTTTCTAATAACTCTTTTTCCAGAACTTTAACCCTGTCTTCTAACCAGTTATTTAGTCCTTTTAACCGATTATTTGTATGAGATAAATTCCTGGCTTCATTATGCATTTCATTGAAAGCATTTAGTAATGTGCTGTAATTCATTTCATTTTCTATGGGAGTTGAACTTACATGCGATGAAGAGGATTCACAGCCAGCCATCAAACATAAGTTCACCTCTTCATCTTCAGATGTAGAACTGGAAGATGAATCATTGTCTTGCCAAGCTATGTAGGCCTTTTTCCCTTTGTACTTTGACTCTTTCTTGTTCTGATTCTTGGTTTTTTCCGGACAGTCACTCCTTATGTGTCCCTGCTTACCACAAGAATAACAAGTAACAATATTTTGAATAGATTCAGTCTTTTTATCAGTGTACCTTTTTACTTGGCTAGTTCTGTTCTTCCTTCTAAGAAATTTCCCAAACTTCTTAACCAACAAAGTCAGGTTCTCGGATTCATCTTCTTCAGACTCACTGTTTTCTTCAATCGTCTTGAGAACAATGTTTCTGCTTTTCTTCTCTGCATTCTCTTGTTCTTTGAACCGATTGATTTCCAACTCATGTTCCCTTAACTTACCAAATAGTGAAGCAGTAGTCATTTCAGTCAAGTCTCTTGATTCTGATATAGCTGTCACCTTTGGTTGCCAAGTTCTGTCCAAACACTTCAAGATTTTGATGTTCAACTCTTCCTTGTCAAAAGTCTTTCCTAGCCCAATTAAATGATTGACTATATGCGTGAATCTTTTCTGTACATCTGCAATTGTTTCCCCTTGCTGCATTTTAAACAATTCATAGTCTCTAATTAACTCATGCTTTCTTGCCCTTTTCACGTCAGATGTACCCTCATGAGTGACCTCTAGAATTTCCCACATCTCTTTGGCAGAGGCACATTGAGACACCCTGAAAAACTCATCAAGATTTAAAGCAGAGGTAATAATATTTTTAGCAGTATAATCATATTGGACTCTCCTATTTTCTGCATCAGTTAACTCAGCCCAATTTTTCTCAACAATTTTACCATCTACTGTATGAGTTGGTTTGAAAGGCCCATTGACAATTGTTTCCCAAATACCTCTATCAAGAGATTCAATAAAGATTTTCATTCTAACCTTCCAGAAAGAATAATTCACACCAGCAAAAAGAGGAGGCCTGTTTATGGGAGGCTCCTTCCGAAAAATTCATCTTTCCCTCAGCCATTCTTGGACCGAATTCTTGAGTAACTTACAAGAACCAGCTCTGATACCAATTGAAAGAATTAATGGTTGAGTTCAAGAGGGGGGGGTGAATTGAACTTTAGAAACTTTTTCGCAAAACACACTTTCTTTGGGAAGAATGAATTATCTTTATTCAATTCTTCTATAGGTAGATTTGATTTTACTCACAGCAAGAATATAGACAAGAAATAAAAGAGATGAAAGTAGAAATTCAACACACAAGTTTATACTGGTTCACTCTTTACCAGAGCTACATCCAGTTCTTGACAAATCTGCCAAGTTCCACTAATACCAAGTGAAAATTACAACCAGTAGATACTCACCAATCTACCCCAAGAACTATCTTACACACCCACAAGATAGACTCTTGAAAACCTCCCCGTATCCAAATCCAGTTACTGTAACCAGTGCAGATCAAAAACCAATCTACACAATCACTCTTTATACAAGAATATGAAAAGAAAAAACCTGGACTGTAGCTTTATCAGTACAAATGTCTAGAAGCAATTCTAACTCAGAACTTTCTCTCTTTGATGAACAACAATCTTGATCAAAGCACCTTATGATATGAAAAGATTCTAAATGCACAATGAAAGTTACTGTCAAAGATTGCTTTCAAATGTTTTCTCAAATTGTATGTTTCAAAAGATAGATCAAATTTGTATTTATAGAGTAAGAGAGAGAACCAGAACGTTTAATCTGTTAAAAACTGATTCAGAGAAGCAAATGATCGATCAGAATGAAAATATAACAGGTTAGAATCGATTATGATTGATTAGAACAACATTATGATCGATCAGAACTAATTATGATCGATTAGAATCGAATTATGATCGATCAGAATGCTTTTCAATCGATTAAAACGACGTTTCAATCGATTGATTTTATTTAAAACTTTATTCAATCGATTGATTCGTGTTTTTAATGGATTGAAATAGCTTAGTGAAAAATGATAGCTCTCTGTTTCAACAGATTAAAAAACATTTCAATGGATTGAAATCCTGAAAACTCTTAGACAGAAAAAATGGTCTCTCTGTTTCAACAGATTAAAAAACATTTCAATGGATTGAAATCCTGTAACCTCTTAGACTAAAAAATGGTCTCTCTGTTTCAACAGATTAAAAAACATTTCAACAGATTGAAAATGCGAAACCTTTAATATTTGAAAAATTCATTAAGAACATTTTAACTTGTTGATTCTGCAATTCAATCAATTGAAATTTTGACTATATATGAACACTTCTTATGTTAAGTGATTTTAACAGATTGAAATTCCTTTTCAACAGATTGAAAAACTTAGTTTGTTTTTTTAATGCTTAAATGTTAGTTTTTCATGCAGAAAAATGATTTCAATGAGATGCATCATTTCAAGGTGCTTATCACAAAATCTATTGGCCTATCAAGAGATTAAGTTCTATACTTCTAACCTATTCATCTACACACCCACAAACTAAACTATATCAACTCAATATGTCTTCATCAAATCCAACAAGTGCTTCAGTTTACTTTTTTTTTTTTTTTTTAAGTTTTATTGCCCTATTTTTCCTAACTTTTCTAGGGTGGTTCACATAGCTAGACTTAGCATTTTGCCTTGCTGATTTTTTCTGTTGAATCCTATGATTTTAGGTGCATGCGGACCAAGAGTTGCCCCACTAGAAACTCCAAAAAAAGGCCGTTTACAATTTCTTTTTTATTTTTGAGTTTTATTGCACTATTTTTCAAAACTTTTTTGGGGTGGTTCACATAGCTAGACTTAGCATTTTGTCTTGCTGATTTTTTCTATTGAATCTCATGATTTTAGGTGCATGCTGAGCAAGAGTTTTCCCACTGGAAACTCCAAAAAAGGCCGTTTACTATTTCTTTTTTATTTTTGAAGTTTTATTGCTCTATTTTTCCAAACTTTTCTAGGGTGGTTCACATAGCTAAAATTAACATTTTGCCTTGCTGATTTTTTCTGTTGAATCCTATGATTTTATGTGCGTGCTGAGCAAGAGTTGGGCCACTGGAAACTCCAAAAAAAGTGCGTACTGATTTTTTCTCAAGAGTTACTAAAGATTTACTGAAGTTTTACTTAGAGTTACTAAGAGTTACTAAAAGTTACTGAAGAGTTACTAAGAGTTACTGAAGAGTTACTGAAGAGTTACTAAAAGATACTAAAAGTTACTAAGATTTACTAAAAGTACTTAAGAGTTACTAAAAGTACTTAAGAGCTACTAAGAGTTACTAAAGTGTTACTAAAAGTTAATGAAGAGTTACTAAATATTTACTGAAGAGTTACTGAAGAGTTACTAAAAGTTACTAAGAGTTACTAAAGAGTTACTGAAAAGTTACCAAAAGTTACTGAAGAGTTACTAAAAGTTACTAAAAGTTAATAAGAGTTACTAAAAGGTTACTAAAGAGTTTCAAAAGACCTGCTAAAGAATTACTGAAGAGTTACTAAGAGTTACTGAAGAGTTGCTAAGAGTTACTAAAGAATTACTAAGAGTTACTAAAATGTTACTGAAGAGTTACTAAATGTTACTAAAAGTTACTAAGGGTTACTTGGAGTTACTGAAGAGTTACTAAGAGTTACTGAAGAATTACTGAAGAGTTACTAAGAGTTATTGAAGAGTTACTGAAAAGTTGCTAAAAGTTACTAAAGAGTTACAAAGAGTTACTGAAGAGTTACTAAAAGTTACTAAGAGTTATTAAAAGGTTACTAAAGAGTTACTGAAGAGCTGCTAAAGAATTACTAAAGAGTTACTGAATAGTTACTAAGAGTTACTAAAGAATTACTAAGAGTTACTGAAGAGTTACTAAGAGTTACTGAAGATTTACTATTAGTTACTGAAGAGTTACTAAAAGTTTCTAAGAGTTACTTAAAAGTTACTAAGAGTTACTGAAGAGTTTCTGAAGAGTTACTTAAAAGTTACTAAGAGTTACTAAGAGTTACTGAAGAGTTACTAAAAGTTACTGAAGAGTTACTAAGAGTTACTAAAGAGTTACTAAAAGTTACTAAGAGTTACTAAAGAGTTACTGAAGCATTACTAAGAGTTACTGAAGAGTTACTGAAAAATTACTAAAAATTACTAAAAGTTACTCAGAATTAATAAAAGGATACTAAAGAGTTACTGAAGAGCTGCTAAAGAGTTACTGAATAGTTACTAAGAGTTACTGAAGAGTTACTAAAGATTTACTAAGACTTACTGAAGAGTTACTAAAAGTTACTAAGAGTCACTAAAGAGTTACTGAAGAGTTACTAAAAGTTACTAAGAGTTACTAAAGAGTTACTGAAGAGTTACTGAAGAATTACTAAGAGTTACTGAAGAGTTACTAAAAAATTACTAAAGGTTACTAAAAGTTACTCAGAGTTAATAAAAGGTTACAAAAGAGTTACTGAAGAGCTGCTAAAGAGTTACTGAATAGTTACTAAGAGTTACTGAAGAGTTACTAAAGATTTACTAAGAGTTACTGAAGAGTTACTACAAGTTACTAAAACTTACTAAGAGTTACTAAAGAGTTACTGAAAAGTTACTTAAAGTTGCTGAAGAGTTACTAAAAGTTACTGAAGAGTTACTAAAAGTTACTAAGAGTTACTCAAGAGTTACTCAAGAGTTACTCAAGAGTTACTTAAGAGTTACTAAGAGTTACTTAAGAGTTACTACGAGTTACTACGAGTTACTGAAAAGTTACTGAAGAGTTACTGAAAAGTTACTAAAGAGTTACTGAAAAGTTACTGAAGAGTTACTGAAAAGTTACTAAAAGTTACTCAAGAGTTACTAAGAGTTACTTAAGAGTTACTAAAAGTTGCTAAGAGTTACTTAAGAGTTACTAAGAGTTACTTAAGAGTTACTAAAAGCTAATGAAGAGTTACTAAAGAGTTACTAAGAGTTATTGAAGACTTACTGAAAAGTTACTAAAAGTTACTAAGAGTTACTTAAGAGTTACTAAAAGTTACTAAGAGTCAGTAAAAGTACTGAAGAATTACTAAAGTGTTACTAAAAGTTGCTAAGAGTTACTAATAGTACTGAAGAGTTACTAAAGTGTTACTAAAAGTTACTAAAGTGTTACTAAAAGTTACTGAAGAGTTACTGAAGAATTACTGAAAAGTTACTAAAAGTTACTGAAGATTTACTAATAGTTATTGAAGAGTTACTAAGAGTTACTGAAGAGTTTCTAAAAGTTACTAAAAGTTATTGAAGAGTTACTGAAGAGCTACTAAGAGTTACTGAAGACTTAATAAGAGTTACTAAACAGTTACTGAAAAGTTACTAAAAATTATTGAAGAGTTACTAAGAGTTACTGAGAGTTACTGAAAACTTACTATGAGTTACTAAGAGGTTACTCAAGAGTTATTGAAGAGTTACTGAAGAGTTACTAAAAGTTACTGAAGAGTTACTAAGAATTACTAAAAGTTACCAAGAGTTACTCAAGAGTTACTAAAAGTTACTAAGAGTTACTCAAGAGTTTCTAAAGAGTTACTAAGAGTCACTGAAGAGTTATTAAGAGTTACTGAAGAGTTACTGAAAAGTTACTAAGAGTTACTGAAGAGTTACTGAAAAGTTACTAAAAGTTACTGAAAAGTTACTGAAGAGTTACTAAGAGTTACTAAAGAGTTACTGAAAAGTTACTGAAGAGTTACTAAGAGTTATTGAAGATTTATTGAAAAGTTACTAAAAGTTACTAAAGAGTTACTAAGAGTTACTGAAGAGTTACTGAATAGTTACTAAAAATTACAAAGAAATACTCAAGAGTTACTAAAGACTTACAAAGAGTTACTAAATATTTACTAAAGAGTTTCTTAGAGTTACTGAAGAGTTACGAAGAGTTACTAAAGTTACTAAAAGTTACTAAGAGTTACTAAAGAGTTATTAAAGGTTACTAAGAGTTACTAAAGAGTTAGTGAAAAGTTACTAAGAGTGCTGAAGAGTTATTGAAGAGTTACTCAAGTGTTACTAAAAGTTACTAAGAGTTACTAAAATTTAGTAAGAGTTAATAAAGAGTTAGTAAGAGTTACCGTAGAGTTACTAAGATTTACTAAAAGTTGCTAAGAGTTACTGAAAAGTTACTAAAAGTTACTGAAGAGTTACTGAAGAGTTACTAAAGTTACTAAAAGTTACTAAGAGTTACTATAAAGTTACTAAAGAGTTACTAAGAGTTACTGAAGAGTTACTAAGAGTTACTGAAGAGTTACTAAAAGTTACTAAGAGTTACTAAAGAGTTAGTGAAAAGTTACTAAGAGTGTTGAAGAGTTATTGAAGAGTTACTAAGACTTACTGAAGAGTTACTAAGAGTTACTAAAGAGTTACTAAAAGTTACAGAAGAGTTACTAAAAGTTGCTAACAGTTACAAAAGAGTTACTGAAAAGTTACTAAAAGTTACTGAAGAGTTATTAAAAGTTACTAAGAGTTACTAAAGAGTTACTAAGAGTTACTAAGAGTTATTGAAGAGTTACTTAGAGTTACTAAGAGTTACTAAGAGTTACTTAAGAGTTACTAAAACTTACTAAGAGTTACTAAAGAGTTACTGAAGAGTTACTGAAAAGTTACTAAAAGTTACTGAAGAGTTACTAAAAGTTACTCAGAGTTATTAAAATTTAGTAAGAGTTATTAAAGAGTTACTGTAGAGTTACTAAGATTTACTAAAAGTTACTGAAAGTTACTAAAAGTAACTAAAAAGTTACTGAAGAGTTACGAAGAGTTACTGAAGAGTTACTAAAGTTACTAAGAGTTAATATAAAGTTACTAAAGAGTTAATAAGAGTTACTGAAGTGTTACTGAAGAGTTACTAAAAGTTACAAAGAGTTATTGAAGAGTTACTAAAAGTTACTAAAGAGTTACTGAAGAGTCAATAAGAGTTACTAAGTGTTACTGAAGAGTTACCAAGACTTAGTGAAGAGTTACTAAGAGTTACTGAAAAGTTACTGAAGAGTTACTTAGAGTTATTGAAGAGTTACTAAAGAGTTACTAAAAGTTACTGAAGATTTACTAAAGAGTCTAAGAGTTACTAAAAGTTACTGAAGAGTTATTACAAGTTACTAAGATTTACTAAAGAGTTAGTGAAAAGTTACTAAAAGTTATTGAAGAGTTACGAAGAGTTATTGAAGAGTTACTAAAGAGTTATTAAAAGATACTAAAGAGTTACTAAAAGTTATTGAAGAGTTACTAAAGACTTATTAAGAGTTACTGAAGAGTTACTAAAAGTTACTAAAGAGTTACTAAGACTTACTAAATAGTTACTAAAAGTTACTGTAGAGTTATTCAAAGTTACTAAGAGTTACTAAAGAGTTAGTGAAAATTTACTAAGAGTGTTGAAGAGTTATTGAAGAGTGACTAAGAGTTACTGAAGAGTTACTAAAGAGTTACAAAAGCTACTAAATAGTTACTCAAGAGTGACTAAGAGTTACTGAAATGTTACTAAAAGTTATTGAAAAGTTACTGAAGAGTTACTAACAGTTACTGAAGAGTTATTGAGAGTTACTGAAAAGTTACTAAGAGTTACTAAAGAAGTATTAAAGAGTTACTAAAGAGTTACTGAAGAGTTACTAAGAATTACTGAAGAGTTACTGAAAAGTTACTGAAGAGTTACTAAAAGTTACTAAGAGTTACTAAAAGTTAGTAAGATTTATTAAAGAGTTACTAAGAGTTACTGTAGAGTTACTAACATTTACTAAAAGTTACTAAGAGTTACTGATAATTTACTAAAAGTTACTGAAGTGTTACTGAAGAGTTACAAAGAGTTACTGAAGAGTTACTAAAGTTACTAAGAGTTACTAAAGAGTAACTAAGAGTTACTGAAGAGTTACTGAAGAGTTACTAAAAGTTACTAAGAGTTACTGAAGAGTTACTAAAAGTTACTAAAGAGTTACTGAAAATTTACTAAAAGTTACTGAAGAGTAAATAAGAGTTATTAAGTCTTACTAAAGAGTTACTACGACTTACTGAAGAGTTACTAAGAGTTACTGAAAAGTTACTGAAGAGTTACTAAGAGTTACGAAGAGTTACTTAGAGTTACTGAAGAGTTATTGAAGAGTTACTAAGAGTTACTGAAGAGTTACTAAAGAGTTACTAAAAGTTACTGAAGCGTTATTAAATAGTTACTAAGTGTTACTAAAGAGTTACTAAAAGTTACTGAAGAGTTATTAAAAGTTACTAAGATTTACTAAAGAGTTAGTGAAAAATTAGTAAAAGTTATTGAAGAGTTACGAAGAGTTATTGAAGACTTATAAAAGAGTTATTAAAAGATACTAAAGAGTTACTAAAAGTTATTGAAGAGTTACTAAAGAGTTATTAAGAGTTACTAAAGAGTTACTGAAAGTTACTAAAGAGTTACTAAGAGTTACTAAAGAGTTACTAAAAGTTACTGTAGAGTTATTAAAAGTTACTAAGAGTTACTAAAGAGTTAGTGAAAAGTTACTAAAATTTATTGAAGAGTTACTGAAGAGTGACTAAGAGTTACTGAAATGTTACTAAAAGTTACTGAAGAGTTACTAAGAGTTACTAAAAAGTTACTAAGAGTTACTGAAGAGTTACTGAAATGTTACTAAAAGTTACTGAAGAGTTTCTGAAGAGTGACTAAGAGTTACTAAAGAGTTACTAAGGAGTTACTAAAAGCTACTAAAGAGTTGCTCAAGAGCGACTAAGAGTTACTGAAATGTTACTAAAAGTTACTGAAGAGTTACTAAGAGTTTCTGAAAAGTTACTAAAAGTTACTTAAGAGTTACTAAGAGTTACTGAAGAATTATTGAAGAGTTACTAAGAGTTACTGAAGTGTTACTAAAAAGTTACTAAAGAGTTATTAAGAGTTATTGAAAAGTTACTGAACAGTTAATAAAAGTCACAAAGAGTTACTGATAGTTACGGAAGAGTTACTAAGAGTTACTAAAGAGTTACTGAAGAGTTACTAAAAGTTAATAAGAGTTATTGAAGAGTTACTGAAGAGTGACTAAGAGTTACTGAAAAGTTACTAAAGAGTGACTAAAAGCTACTAAAGAGTTACTAAAGAGTGACTAATGTAGACCCCAAATCTTGCCCCGCCTCCAAATAAAAGCCAGAAGACCTCCTATTCAAAGATGGACGAAGCCTAAAAAGCCACTAGGAGAGACTATTAGGCCCCCCGTACTAGGATAGGAAGGTTTTTTGGCACGAAAAATAAGGTTTCTCACCTTTTAGGGACGAGACCGCCGTCTGGAGATTCCAGACCGTTGTCTCGCCTAACGCCAGTGGCGAGACCGCCGTCTCGTTTTTCCAGACGGCGGTCTCGCCACCTGCAAAGGTCAAGACGGCGGTCTGGATAGTCCAGACGGCGGTCTCGACACCTGAGAAGGTCGAGACGGCGGTCTCGAATATCGAGACGGCAGTCTCGACCTTGTCAGATGAGAACGACGGTTTGGACTCTGACAGGCGCGAAAACCTATAAATAGGGGCCTCCATCCCCTCATTTCCACACACCACACACAGTTTCTCCTCCTTCTCTCTAGATTTTCTCTCTCTAGAACCCCTCCGAAGCATTTCCGGAGTTTCTGAGTGTCTTTAGGAGTATTTTGAGCGTCTCAAATCTTCTTTAGAATCCCTCCGAGGCATTTCCGGAGTTTCTGAGTGTTGTAGAGTGAAGGGCTGCCAAAAAGCACCCATTTCTTTTAAAGAAATAAATAGAAAGCTCGCTTCGAAGGTTTTCTATCTCTCTCTGCCTCTTTTATCGCTTCATTTAAATTATGCAATAGACATTAGGGCCATGTAGTCATAAATTTAAATTCCGCATAATAAAAGGGTAAAAGCGTAATTTTCACCGGTTTAAATATTTTTAGAAAGCTGGCCTGTCATAGGGAACCCGAAAGGGGCGTAGTAAAGGAACTAATACTTCCTTTACACGTAACTAACTCCCTTACCCAACTCTGGTTCTAATGACCAAAGTTGGTTTTTGAAAACCAACGCCTTTTAAAATCCTTTTCCTATGTTTCCGATAAAAACATCGGTGGCGACTCCAGAACCCTTCAAAACATGTTCTTGGGTTAGCCCAGTTACCAGACAACCCAAGAACACTTTTTCGAAAACCTCATCTCTAGGTTAGCCTGGTTATTGGACAACCTAAGGACGTTGTAACCACCCATAAAAAACGCGAAAGCAAGAGGGTCGAAACCATCGCGTCGCTCTGACCGCCCCTCGTTTTGGGAGGCAGCGACAGATGGCGACTCCACTGGGGAAGCCTAGAGAGTTGATTCCATTTAGTGATGGGCCGGCTTAAAAATAAATAAACCAAGAAAATAGCGCTTTTACCCTACCTTGTATTATAACATGCTTTATTGTTTGGCTTTCAAATAACTGTTGCTTGTTTATACTTACGCAATTGACTGAAATATAAACTGCACACAAACCCTTGCACGCTACAGTTCCCTCTATACCCGGGGGCAAGTGAGAAAACCATAGGGAGTGGGTGGCAGGTACGGTTCGCTGTAGTGAGGGCCTTGTGCCCACCAGTGTGATCGGAAACCACCACTCAAGGTGATAACCTTCCTCTTTTGGCAACAAGACCGACTCTGGCCTTAGTGCTGAGCATGGTTGGATGGCTGCAGAGTGGGGACCCTATAATGGGGGCACCTTGGGGGCCTTAGCCTGGTGAGAATAGTTAGAACCTACCCTGACCAATGCACTTTTCTGCAGGAAAAACCTACCTTGTGATAAAAACGAATTCTCGCCTGTTCGGGGATGATCAAATTGTGTGTGCATATGTTTGTTGCATTTGTCTGTTGCATAGCATAAACAAACAACAAATAAAAATTACAAAAATATATTTTCACCAATAAACTCCCTTATCTCGGACAGTCTGCCTTTTAGCTAGCCTGGTTTCAGGTTCTTTGTAAGCTAAGTAGCCACGCAGTTCCGACAGAAGAGATAAGGGACGTTAAATATTGCTTTCGCATAAAGCCATATTTTATCTCGGACAGTCTGCCTTTTAGCTAGCCTGGTTTCAGGTTCTTTGTAAGTTAAGTAGCCACGCAGTTCCGACAGAAGAGATAAAAGGCTATAAAATAAACAACAATAAAAAACAAAATCAAAAAATAAAAATAAAAATCCAAGTCAACACTAGAAAATAAATAAACTTTTGACAAAGTCAAACATTCATATTGCATCATGTCATAAGTGGAAAAACCAAGAGAAAAAATAAATGCATAAGGAAAGTATGCATATGCATCATTTTAATAAATCCCTAAAAAATGGGTCTTAGAAGCGTTTTTTGGGAAAAATATTGGGCCAAATCCCCTTCGGGAATTTTCAGCTTGAGTCTTCTCCTTTTTCTCTTCGTTTTGATATGTTGTGCGTTCAAATCGGACATCTCAGTCAAAAGTTATGCTACTTTGAACATCTATCGCCCTTTTGTACTGGTGCATGCATAAATACATTCATTCTAGGGAGCACTAGATATCCCTAAGACAATGGCGAAAGAGGCCCCGAGCATATTTGTGACCTTCGCGACAAGGAAGGAACAAGTGTACTAAGGTGTGATGGTGACCCCCATTATACTTGTCAAATTTGTGATGGAGAAGAACCCATTACACCAAGGTGGGTATGATACCCCACAGAGCGCAAACTTTAAGGAGGATACCTGAGCCATTGTCTTAAGGAATATTCATCCCATAAATCATTCATTTTTAACAATAAAAATCTCTTTGCGTTCTAGAAAGCGGCTGGTATTCTTCATGTCCTCATTCACATACAATCCCAAACACTATCATACACCATGTTAGAAAATAAAACATGATAATGTCTAGGAAAAAACAAACACTTGCATACATACATCCACCAAACTTCATCCTCATAGCATGCATCTAGTAGTAGGCAGTTGAAGAAATTGGACATTCCTCAATATTGTGTAGAGAGGATAGAGCATTTGCACAGGAAATAAAAAAAAAATGTACTTCATTGCATTGAGGAATGTACATTGTCTGGATGAAATAAATAAAATTGTTTGTTTTCATCATCTCTTCAACCGTCTATTGCATTCATAAATTGCATTCATCCTCACTTTAATAATAATAAGATAATAAAAAGAAAGGATTAGTCGATGCGCTTTTCACAAATCGAAACAAGATGAAGAGCAAACCTTTCGTCGTCAAGTTCTCTCCAACGGTTGATCTGCCTAAGAAGGATAATAAGCCTCAAACTGTTGGGTATCCAAGTTTAATAAGGAAGAGGGGGCAAGGATGTCGTTACATTTGTTCATGCCTCGAATCGAATAAAATTGTACCATGGAGATACGCAAAAACATCGCCCTTCAATGAGGATATCTCCAGCATTAGCCGGCATTAGGGGGCAGGATTAGAGGTAGAAGAATCTACTCCCCCAAGGGGCTATAAGATGATGCTCCTACGAATAAAGGGAAAAATAAAAAGATCGAAGAAAAACATAATCCAAAGAGGAAACTGAGAAGACCTTGGACTCATGACGCTAAGACAATTCTTCCAACGCTCCACCAAGGGCTCATTAGAAACTCTCAAGGAATAAGGGAGCCACCAGATTTTCAAGACAATCCTTTGAAGCACAATCCTACAAAGGAACAAGCTGCACAGAGAAAAGGGAAGTCTCCCCTCCGTACCTTGAATCAGATTTTCCCAAATCGAGGGGTTCAAGTGTCGAACGCGACTTTAGTCATTAGGTGTTCTCTTTCCAAATCTTAGGGTTTATAAATCCAATGACTATTAGAGATTACTCCTCGGGGTCAGCCCGACCCCCGAGCATTGTAGGGCACATATTTCCCTATTAATTACAAAGAATGTCATTCTTACTATCTACTTCTCTTCTTGCTATTCATGACTAAACCTCATTAATAACCATGTTTAAGCAAACGTTTTCAAAATGCGTCAAAGTGATCAAATTGCGCCATTGACCAAAATAAAAGTCAAATCCATCACCATTGATTGACTAGAAGCACAAAATAAAGTTTTACCTCATCATAATAAAGCCGTGTTTCGCCAATGTTGTGCAAAAAGAAAAGAAAATCAAAAGAAGCCCATAAGAAGCCAAAGGCCAAAAAGAGAAGGCAAGATACCTGGTAGGAAACCCACCAAGGGGGCTATGCAAAAGTTAGGGTAAACCCGCTAGGACACCCGAACAACCATAAAGGGTAGCCTAGGCAAAAATTAGGGTTACAAAAAAAAAAAGGTCTGCTAGGTTTCCCAAAACAACAAAAAATGAAACCTAGACAAAAGTTAGGACAAAACAAAACGTAACATCCTAGGCTGAAAACCCAAAAGGCGGACTAGGGAAGTCAATCAGTCACAGCAAGCGCCATAGAATAAGACGCCATACCATAAACAAAACGTTTGTTTAAACTAGCCTAAAACACTCTAACCAACCTTGGCTAGCCGTGCTTACAAAAACCATTTTTTGTCAAAATAAAACAATTCTAAAACACAAGCCCTTGAATTAAATATCCTCTTCCTTCTTTTCTCTTGACCCTTACCACTACGGCATTCTAGTAATTAGTAGGGAAATGTGGAGATAGTAATCAATAGGAGGATTGACATCCCCAAGGAAAGGGAGGGGCGCACTAACATGGCAAGTCGCTCTGCAATCAACACAGTCATTCTTTGGTCATGGAAAAATCAAAACGGCAAAATTGGTACAACCTATCATGTCACAAAAGCACATAACGTCAGAAGCTCGTCAGAAGCTCATTAGAAGTAAAAGCACATTGGTTAATCCTTTTGAAAATTTAATTGAAATAGTATTATAGGATGCATATCGCAAACATTGCATGCATATGATAGGCTCCTATCTCTCAAAAAAGATGAGAAAGAAAAAATGACAATAAAAAGAATAATGCCTACTAGGAGATTCTTAGGCAAAAGTTAGGGTAGCCTGCTAGATCGAAAACCCACAAAGGGCGGTCTAGGCAAAAGTTAGGGCATTCATAAAAAAGGAAAAAAGCCCGCTAAGATATCCTAGGCAAAAATTAAGGCAGCCCGCTAGACCGAAAACCCCAAAAGGGCGGTCTAGGCAAAAGATAGGGCTAAACCAAAAAATGAATAAAAGAGAGGGGTCCTTCATCATAATCATGAAAGTCCAGCAGGAGAATGCCAGTCACTTTTCCAGATGCATCAATAAAAAAGAATAGATTGCATTTAGGGCATCCATACACAAGTAGTCGCACAAAACGACTTTGTCAATGTCAAAAATTAAAGAAATAAAAATTACTTCAGACAAATAACAAAAAACGAAAAAAATCCATGCATATAAGGAGACTAGCTCCATGTTTGTGATTGAAAACAAGATCACTGAGGCTGAGTCTCCAAATAATGCCCTCAAGAAAACGGAACAAGTCGTCAAGAGCTTCTGAAAATCAAGAGCTCCATCTACCATCCTTCTACCCAGAAAAAGAAGGCACATATAAGAAGTCTTCAAACATTGCTCTCCCTCAAGAAAAAAGTGCAAGTTGTCATCATCAAATAACCCAGAGCAAAATAAAAGCTTCCAGAAGCCAAAGCTCCAACATTTTTCCCTTCCAATAAAAGAGGGCACAATCATCAGCCATCATAAAAGAAAAGCCGATGGAAAGGCTTAGTCATCCCCAAGAGGATCCCTGCCTACTACGAAGGCAAAACAAAAATACTCCTCACGGCTCAACATTACCACCACATGAGTCATCGAGCACACTCACCCAAAGTCTCCTTCACACTCCCCAATGGAGAATAAAGGCTTCAAGAGCCCATCATCATCAACAGTCAAAAGAGTACAATCTCCATACCAACAAGGGCTCAATAAAAAAAAGAGGAAAAAAAAGAAGAAAACTCTTGCATCCCCAGAGGATGTCCAAAAGAAAAGGCAACAACAGAGAAGGCCGAATAAAAATCCTCAAGTGGATCTCCTAAAAAGTATACAAAAAAGAATCAGAAATTCCCATCCTCCAGTGGAATAAGAGCTTCATAAGTTTAGCTTGTATCAACATCAATCAAGGAGCCAAAACTCCATTCCTAGAAAAGAAAAATCAGATTCCCAGGAAGTCAACTAATTCCCTGGTGGATCACTAAAGAAAGAAAACTTCATCCCTAGTGGACCCTCCCAAAAAGAAGGAAAAAAGCCAGCGTAATAAAAAGAAACTAAAAAGTAAAAAGGCTTACGCATTATCCCGAAAAAGCCAAATTTCAAATCGCGATAAAAAAGAGGTAAATCGTGGAAAAAGGCGAAATCAAATGAAGATCCTTGCTCCCTAAGTGGGTCACCTCAGAAAAAGAAAAAATCAACAAAAAAGAAGGAATTGGAAATTTCATTCCTTCAACAGAATAAGAGCATCACAAAAGCCAGCTTGCACCCACATCAATTAAGGAGCCAAGATTCCATTCCCCCAAAGGGGCTACCAAAATCTGACCCCTGGGAAGTCAACCGATTCCCCGGTGGATCAACCAAAAAGAAAGATCATCCCCAGTGAGCCTACTGCAAAGGCAAAACTTCATTTGCCTATGCATAGGCAAGACCTGGCAAAAAAGAGCCAACATCCCCATAAGGGAATATCAGCCTAGTCAGAGGCAAAACAAACGTAGCCAAAAGTCTTCACTTCCGATGAAGAATCTGCCTACTCAGAGGCATTACCAGAAACTTAATGGATATCCACCTACTCGAGAGGCGTCACCAAGGTCAAACAAATCCCCAGAGGATTCCTGCCTACCTAAGAGGCACTCATCAAAAATCCCCGACAACCAGCAAAGTCGGATGACCACTATCAAAAGGATCAAAACAAAGAATCCCCAGCAATCAACAAGCTGGATGACTGTCGGAAGAGCCGAAAATTAAAGAATCCCCAGCAAACCAACAGAGTTGGATGAACACCAACAGAATCCCCGGCACAGACCGGACGACCACTCTCAGAAAAGATAAAGACAAGAGAACGCATCTCAGTACACGGCGCATGAGCCACCTGAGCTGTAAGCCGCCACCACCATCAGTCCTACGCAGTGGACTGTACCAGCCTGATAGGGGGTTCATACCTATCAACTTGCGCACGCGCTACGCCTGATCTGCGCTCGAGCCAGATCAGTAAGTCGCACTACCACCCTGATGGGGGGTTCATACCCATCCAATCTCGCACAACGGACTGCAACTACCGGCCTGATGGGGGGTTCATACCCATCCGGTCCCGCACAACGGACCACAACTACCAGCCTGATCGGGGGTTTATACCCATCAACCGAAGGATCGGCTTGTAGTATCTGGAGGTTCTACCACGTGTCAACCAAAGGGATCGGCTACGTCAGGAGTAGTATCCTGGAGGTGCACAACACAACTTTTCCCCAGAAGATCAACCGCCGCAAGACGGGACGTCCGAAGGGTAGCCGGGCAAGAGGGTCAACTCCTTTACCTTCCTATCCACCTGTCTGGCACAACAGGCCAACAGTCGACTAGTCAGGTAAAGTGGGGGCAAGTTACTAAGAATTAGTAAGAGTTACTGAAGAGTTACTAAAGAGTTACTAAGACTTACTTAAGAGTTACTAAAGAGTTACTAAGAGTTACTAAAGAGTTAGTGAAAAGTTACTAAAAGTTACTGAAGAGTTACTAAGAATTACTTAAGAGTTACTAAAAGTTACTAAAGAGTTACTATGAGTTACTGGAGAATTATTGAAGAGTTACTAAGAGTTACTGAAAAGTACTAAAGAGTTACTCAAGAATTACTAAGAGTTTTCAAAAAGCTACTAAAAGTTACTGAAGAGTTACTATAAAGTTACTAAAGAGTTACTAAGAGTTACTAAGAGTTACTAAGAGTTACTGAAGGGTTACTAAAAGTTACAAAAAGTTATTAAGAGTTACTGAAGAGTTACTAAAAGTTACTAAGATTTACTCAGGAGTTACTAAAGAGTTACTAAGAGTTACTGAAGATTTACTGAAGAGTTACTGAAGAGTTACTAAGAGTACTAAAGAGTTACTGAAGATTTACTTAGAGTTACTTAGAGTTACTAAGAGTTACTGAAGAGTTACTAAGAGTTATTAAAAGTTACTTAAAGTTACTGAAGAGTTACTAAATAGTTCCTAAGAGTTACTAAAGAATTACTAAGAGTTACTACAAAGTTATTAAAGAGTTACTGAAGAGTTACTAAAAGTTACTATAAAGTTAATGAAGAGTTACTAAGAGTCACTTAAAAGTTACTGAAGAGTTACTAAGTGTACTGAAGAGTTACTGAACAGTTACTAAGAGTTACTGAAGAGTTACTGAAGCGTAACTGAAGAGTTACTAAAAGTTACTAAGAGTTAATAAAAAGTTACTAAAAGTTACTAAGAGTTACTCAAGAGTTACTAAAAGTTATTAAGAGTTACTCAAGAGTTACTCAAAAGTTACTAAATAGTTACTAAGAGTTACTGAAGAATTACTAAAGAGTTACTAAGAGTTATTGAAGAGTTACTGAATAGTTCCTAAGAATTACTAAAGAGTTACTAAGAGTTATTGAATAGTTACTAAAGAATTTCTGAAAGTTACTAAGAGTTACTGAAGAGTTACTAAAAGTTACTAAGAGTTACTGAAGAGTTTCTAAGAGTTACTAAGAGTTACTGTAGAGTTACTAAAAGCTACTCAAGAGTTACTCAAGAGTTACTATAAATTTCTTAAAAGTTACTAAAGAGTTACTGAGAATTACTTGTTAGAATCGCGCAGCGGAATGTTCGCGTGGTCGGACAAAAACCAAGAGGGGGGTGAATTGGTTTCTTAATAAAAATTAGGTTTTCAAAATTTTCCCCAAATCTTACTGATTAAAAACTGTGTAAATGTAAATAGAGATAGAGATAGAATCTTACACAGGAGATTTATACTGGTTCGGATCAAAAGACCCTACGTCCAGTTGCTAATCACTCAAACAGAGGATTAACGCTGTCACTATAATGAAAATTGTTACAGACAAATTACAATAGAAAAGATAAAGTAAAGATAACACCTCTCTTGAAACCCACAAGAGATGAAGAACAACTTTCCCCAGAGACAGCACAACACACAATCCACTAAGAACTCCACTTAGTGATTCTTATCGCTTCTAGCCCACACCAGGTTCCGAAAGCCCCTTTTTCTTGCAACAAACAGTTCTCTGGCACTCACAACACTTAACTTTTCTATGAAAAAGGTTGTTCTTCTTTTCTGAGTGCCATAGAAGAGTTTAAGTAGAGAAATTAGGGTTTAGGAATTGGGAATTTCGAAACTAGGGTTCTTGGAAATAGGGTTTTCGAAAATAGGTTTGATTTGAAGTTAAAAATCAAAATCTGACTAAAATAATCGATTAAATGAAGTGTTAATCGATTATTACAGAGCCAAAATCAACAGAACCCCAAAACTCTCTGTTTTAATCGATTAAAAGGGTTGTTAATCGATTAACAGGCCTATTAATCGATTAACAGAGGTGTTAATCGATTAAACCAGTGAGTTTTTACAGAAAATGTTTTTTCTCACTGTTTTAATTGATTAATTCACCAAATAATTGATTAAGGCCA
>OY731402.1:20886771-21045178 GCA_963425845.1 Sphenostylis stenocarpa | reverse complement strand
TTATTACTGTTAGAAAAGTAGTTTTAGATCAAGAGGGGGGGTGAATTGATCTTTGAAAGTTTTTCGCACAACACAGATGATCTAATCTGAAAAATTAAGTTTACTAATCAATTCACTAATCACAGAGCAATCAAACAATATAAGCGTAGCAACTGAACTTAAAGAGAGAAAGGTTAAGAAAGATTTCACCGGTAATTTTATACTGGTTCACCCAATACCAGGGCTACGTCCAGTCTCCAGCCAAATTCCAGCTGGGTTCCACTAGAATAGATGTTTTACAGACTCAACAATCTTACACCTACTCTAACACAAGAACCAACTTCCAGTTCTTGCACTCAACCTTTCCACCAAGAACCAAATTCCAGTTCTTGGAAACCTCTGTAACCAAATTCCAGCCGCAGAGAAACCAGTACCCAAATTCTAGGCACCACACAGTACAAGAACCAAATTCCAGTTCCTGTACTCAACCTCTCCACCAAGAACCAAATTCCAGTTCTTGGAAACTTCTACAACCACCTACCAGCTGCAGAAAACTTGTACCCAAATTCCAGGCACAACACAATACAAAGTAATGAAAAAGAATTTACAAAGAAGAGACTTAGAAAGCTCAAACCGGATTACTCTAATCCACAGTAAGTTTCTTCTTCACAGAATGCAATATGCCTCAAGAAAGATTTCAAAAAGAACTTCACAAAACAGTTGTAATTCTTTCTTGGAAAAAGGATGCTAACAGTTGCTTAAATTGATTGCTTTGTTTTTGTAAAAACTGATATATAAAAGTTCCAAGCAATTCTGTTTATAAAAGAGTTTTCAGAAAAAGCTGCATTAATTAATCTGTTGAAAGTTTGTTTTAATCTGTTGAAATAGCCGTTATGATCTGTTAAAAGTCCTTTCAACCCATTAATGCGTTCTTGTTCTTTAACAGAATTATTTTAGCTGATACGACCAAGTTTTTATCAGTTAAAACATTTTACAAACATTTTCTAAGAGTGATTTAATCGATTGATTCGCGGTTTAATTGATTGATTTAGTTTAAAACTTTCTTATAACACTTTTCAAGTTATTTTAACTGATACAAAGAAGTTTTAATCGATTAAAAACCTGCACAAAATTTTTTCTAAGTCATTTTAATCGATTGAAATGCGTTTTAATCGATTGAAACTCTGTAAAAAATTTTCAAGTCATTTTAATCGATTGAAATTCGTTTTAATCGATTGAAATAAGTCTGATCAGTCATAATTCAATTCTGATCGATCATAACCAACTCTGATCGGTCATAATTTCATTCTGATTGATCATCCTGACTTCCAAAGTGGTTTTAATCGATTGAAACGTGTTTTAATCGATTAAAAGAAGTTTTGATCGCTTATATATCAAATCTAATCGGTCATAATGATTTCTAAATGGTTTTAATCGATTAAAAGAAGTTTGTATCGATTAAAATACTGAAAAAACACTTCTTTAAACATTCTAAGTGATTTTAATCGTTTCTTTTAAAACTATATCAGTTAAAAACATTGTTAAGAAAGTTCTTTGTCAAAATGCTTTTGTTTGATTTGTTTAAAACTATTTTTGAGGCATTTTGCAAATTGAGTGAAGGAGCTTCATGCAGTGGAAAAGGTAAAGTGGTTTTACCTAAGCTTTCTGTTAAGACACACTAAGTCTTCAGCTCCATTCTTCTGAGTGACTTGTTTGACTGTTGCAGAGTTGACCTTTGACTTTATCTTTGACTTCATCAAATCACTGAGATCTTTGCTAGGATCACTTTCAATTACAAGGCTTTAAAAGATAATTTTGATCATCATCAAAAAGGGGGAGATTGTTGAACATTCAAGGACTTGATGTTAGACTTGATGGACATGAAGATTGTTGATTTTGATGATGATTCAAGAACACAAGAACTTAGAGAGTTGAAGACTTTTTTTGTAGTGTAATAACTCTGTTTTAATTAGATTGAGTCTGTAATTTTAGAGTTTGAGATAGCCGGTACATAGTCTGCACCTTAGAAGCTTCAAAAAGCTCAAATTTATCATTCAGGCTCGGCTTTAATCGATTATTTGGTGAATTAATCGATTAAAACAGTGAGAAAAACCATTTTCTGTAAAAAATCACTGGTTTAATCGATTAACACCTTTGTTAATCGATTAACAGGCCAGTTAATCGATTAACAGGCCTTTTAATCGATTAAAACAGAGAGTTTTGGGTTCTGTTGATTTTTGGCTCTGTAATAATCGATTAACACTTCATTTAATCGATTATTTCAGTCAGATTTTGATTTTTAACTTCAAATCAAACGTATTTTCGAAAACCCTATTTCCAAGAACCCTAGTTTCGAAATTCTCAATTCCTAAACCCTAATTTCTCTACTTAAGCTCTTCTATGGCACTCAGAAAATAAGAACAACCTTTTTCATACAAAAGTTAAGTGTTGTGAGTGCCAGAGAACTGTTTGTTGCAAGAAAAAGGGGCTTTTGGAACCTGGTGTGGGCTAGAAGCGATAAGAATCACTAAGTGGAGTTCTTAGTGGATTGTGTGTTGTGTCGTCTCTGGGTTTCATCTCTTGTGGGTTTCAAGAGAGGTGTATTCTTTACTTTGTATTTTCCATTGTAATTTGTTTGTAACAACTTTCATTATAGTGACAGCGTTAATCCTCTGTTTGAGTGATTAGCAACTGGACGTAGGGTCTTTTGATCCGAACCAGTATAAATCTCCTGTGTAAGATTCTATCTCTTCTCCATTCACATTTACACAGTTTTTTTTAATCGGTAAAATTTTGGGGAGAATTTTGAAAACCTAATTTTTATTAAGAAACCAATTCACCCCCCCTCTTGGTTTTTGTCCGACCACGCGAACATTCCGCTGCGCGATTATAACAAGAGGTTCTGAAGAGTTACTAAAGAGTTACTAAAAGTTACTAAGAGTTACTAAAGAGTTGCTAAGAGTTACTGAAGAGTTATTAAAAGTTACTAAGAGTTACTAAGAGTTACTGAAGAGTTACTAAGAGTTACTGAAGAGTTACTAAGTTACTGAAGAGTTACTGAAAAGTTACTAAAAGTTGCTGAAGAGTTACTAAGAGTTACTAATGAGTTCTTGAAGAGTTACTAAAAGTTACTAAGAGTTACTATTAGTAAGAGTTACTGAAGAATTACTAAAAGTTACTATGAGTTACTACCAAATGATACAATGCAAGCAAAAGTTCTTAGATTCATCGAGATATAGAACAACATATAAGTTATCATGCTTGCATATCCACCATTTGAGTCTCCAACAATTATTCCAATAATTACATATCCGATTTGACCTATGGACGAATACGCAGGCATACGTTTCATGTTTGTTTGGGTAATAGCAATCAGATTCCCTAATATCATGCTAAGAGTAGCTAGGATTTCCAGAAGAAGATGTTATTCGTTTGTTGAGAAATAAAAAGGGATATCAAAAATTCGAGTGGCTGAAGGTGAAGCAACTACTTTCAAAGTAACAAAAAGAAAAGCAACGACTGGAGTGGGAAAGTCAAAGTCGAAAAGAGGATTCCTCACTTCTTTCTCTCATTCAAAACCGTGCATGAGACTTTCATCTCGCACGGCTCCTAAGTGATAAAAGAAAGAGGGTGAGTTCTTCTTTCTTTTTTGATTACTTTCCTCGCGTATGTATAAGACTGAATCCTTTCTATTTTGAATTTTCAAAAGGATTACTAATCCTTAACTTTTCAAGGAATCCTTCATCAGTGGTTGTGAATGATCTATTTTTCTCAATCTCTATGACTTGTTCCTACGGAACCGAGATCGAAAACATTAAAAATAAGAATTAGAACCATCTGATTTGATTTGTTCTCAATAGCCACGAGATGATCATCTTAGGGTGATCCTCTTGTTGACGGATGCTCCTATTATACCCGTAGTCTCTGAAGGATGAGAACCAACTATGTAGCATCTACATCGAGAATTCAAGTATTGTATACGTCATTAGACCGATCCTTTGTAGGAACTACCCGTAATAACGAACTTGCAAAATGAATCTATTTATCATAAAGTGATTCGTTGTTCCTGACTCTGCTTCACCTTAACTGTTATTTGAACAAGTAAAGTTATGTCTTGGTCCGAGTGGGAATAGCATTTCTCTTCTGCATGTCCATGGAGTTTTGAAAAATCCAAACATCTCAGAAATAGAGAAAGAGATAGAAATTTATCGAACGAACCACACTCCTTCGTATATGTCAGGAGTCCATTGATGAGAAGGGGCTGGGGAAAGCTTGAACCCAATTCCTACTTGTGATAAAAGCTAACAAATTGTGATTTATATTATTAGTTCTAAACTTTCTTATTGGCGAGCCACAAAAATTGCACCTATTAAAGCAACTAAAAGAATTATTGAAATTAGTTCAAATGGAAGAAAAAAATCTGTTAATAAATGAATTCCAATTTGTTGACTAGTACTTGTCAAATCTTGCTCTATATTCTGATTGGGTCTTGTCATCCAAATAATCCTGTGCCATGATGTTTCTAGAATAGTAGTTATTTGTGAAACAAAGATACAGGTACAAACCATCAAAGTAATTCCATCCCCAACGGCCCAAAGATCAAAATTTTGGTAATATTCTGAACCATTCATAAACATCACCGCAAAAATGATTAAAACATTTATAGCGCCCATGTAAATAAGTAGTTGTGATGCAGCCACAAAATGGGAATTTGTTAAATATAGAATAAAGATACACAAACAAGAACAAGTCCCAATGAAAAAGCAGAAAAAAAGGATTCGTAAATAAGACTACTCCTAGACTTCCTAATATTAAACCTGATCCAAGAAATATTAAAAGTTATTAAAGAGTTATTGAAGAGTTACTGAATAGTTACTAAGAGTTACTGAAGAGTTACTAAAAGTTACTAAAGAGCTATTAAAGAGTTATTAAAAGCTATTAAAGAGTTACTAAAAGTTACTAAGAGTTACTCAGGAGTTACTAAGAGTTACTAAAGAGTTACTGAAAAGTTACTAAATGTTACTGAAGAGTTACTAAAAGAACTGAAGAGTTAATAATATGTTACTAAAAGTTATTGAAGAGTTACTGAAGAGTTACTAAAGAGTTACTAAGAGGTACTTAAGAGTTACTAAAGAGTTACTGAAGAGTTACTAAGACTTATTGAAGAGTTACTGAAAAGTTACTAAAAGTTACTAAAGAGTTACTAAAAATTACTAAGAAATACTCAAGAGTTACTAAGAGTTACTCAAGAGTTACTAATAGTTACTGAAGAGTTACTAAAGATTTACTAAGAGTTACTTAAGAGTTACTCAAGAGTTACTAAAAGTTACTAAGAGTTACTAAGAGTTACTAAAGAGTTGCTGAAAAGTTACTAAAAGTTACTGAAGAGTTACTGAAGAGTTACTAAAAGTTACTGAAGAGTTACTGAAGAGTTACTAAAAGTTACTAAGAGTTACTCAAGAGTTACTAAAGAATTACTATGAGTTACTGAAGAGTGACTAAAAGTTACTAAAAGTAAATAAGAGTTACTAAAAAGTTACTAAAGAGTTACTGAAGAGCTACTAAAGAGTTACAAAGAGTTACTAAAAGATTACTCAAGCGTTACTGAAGAGCTGCTAAAGAGTTACTAAGAGTTACTGAAGAGTTACTAAAAGTTAATAAAAGTTACCAAGAGTTCCTAAAGAGTTATTGAAAAGTTACTAAAAGTTATTGAAGAGTTAGTAAGATTTACTGAATAGTTACTGAAGAGTTACTAAAAGTTACAAAAAGTAACTAAGAGTTACTAAAAGTTACTAAGAGTTAGTCAAGAGATACTAAAGAGTTACTAAGAGTTACTGAAGAGTTACTAAGAGTTACTGAAGAGTTACTAAAAAGTTACCGAAGAGTTAGTAAGAGTTACTGAAGAGTTACTATGAGTTACTGAAAAGTTACTAAAAGTTACTTAAGAGTTCCTAAGAGTTACTGAAGAGTTACAAAAATGTTACTAAAGAGTTACTGAAAAGTTACTAAAATATACTGAAGAATTATTGAAGAGTTACTAAATGTACTGAAGAGTTACAAAAAGTTACTAAAAGTTACTGAAGAGTTACTAAAGAGGTACTAACAGTTACTGAGTTACTAAAGAGTTACTGAAGAGTTACTAAAGAGTTACTGAATAGTTACTAAAAGTTACTAAGAGTTACTAAAGAGTTACTCAAAAGTTATTAAAAGTTACTGAAGAGTTACTAAGAGTTACTGATAAGTTATTGAAGAGTTACTAAAAGTTACTAAGAGTTACTCAAGAGTTACTAAAAGTTACTAAGAGTTACACAAGATTTACTAAAGAGTTACTAAGAGTTACTCTAGAGTTAATAAGAGTTACTGAAGAGTTACTATAAGTTACTAAAGAGTTACTAAAGAGTTAATAAGAGTTACTGAAGAGTTACTAAGAGTTATTGAAGAGTTACTGAAAAGTTACTAACTTACTGAAGAGTTACTAAGAGTTATTGAAGAGTTACTAAAAGTTACTAAAATTTATTAAGAGTTACTAAAAGGTTACTATAGAGTTACAAAAGAGATGCTAAAGAATTACTGAAGAGTTACTAGGAGTTATTGAAGATTTACTAAGAGTTACTAAAGAATTATTAAGAGTTACTGAAGAGTTACTAAAGGTTACTAAAAGTTATTAAGAGTTACTAAAGAGTTATTGAAAAGTTACTGAATAGTTACTAAGATTTACAGAAGAGTTACTAAAAGTTATTAGAGAGTTACTGAAGAGCTGCTAAAGAGTTACTGAAGAGTTACTGAAGTGCTGCTAAAGAGTAACTGGAGAGTTACTAAGAGTTACTGGAGAGTTACTAAGAGTTACTTAAGAGTTACTAAAAGTAACTCAAAGTTACTAAGAGATATTGAAGAGTTAGTGAAGAGTTACTAAAAGTTACTAAGAGTTAATCAAGAGTTACTAAAAGTTACTGAAGAGTTACTGAAAAGTTACTGAAGAGTTACTAAAGAGTTACAAAGAGTTACTAAAAGGTTACTCAAGAGTTGTTTAAGAGCTGGTAAAGAGTTACTAAGAGTTACTGAAGTGTTACTAATAGTTATTGAAGAGTTACTAAGAGTTACTGAAGAGTTACAAAGAGTTACTAAGAGTTACTGAAGTGTTACTAAGAATTACTGAAGAGTTACTAAGAGTTACTTAAGAGTTACTAAAGGTTACTAAAAGTTATTAAGAGTTACTAAAGGAGTTATTGAAAAGTTACTTAAAGTTACTGAATAGTTACACAGAGTTACTGAAGAGCTACTAAAAGTTATTGGAGAGTTACTGAAGAGTGACTAAAAGTTAATAAGAATTCTAAAAAGTTACTAAAGAGTTACTGAAGAGTTGTTAAAGAGTTACCGAAGATTTACTAAGAGTTACTGAAGAGTTACTAAAAGTTACTCAAAGTTACTAAGAGTTACTAAAGAGTTACTAGGAGTTATTGAAGAGTTACTCAAGAGTTACTAAAAGTCACTAAAAGTTACTAAGAGTTACTCAGGAATTACTAAAAGTTACTGAAGAGTTACTGAAAAATTACTAAAAAGTTACTGAAGAGTTACTAAAGAGTTACCGAAGAGTTACTAAAAGTTACTGAAGAGTTACTGAAGAGTTACTGAAGAGTTACTGAAGAGTTATTGAAGAGTTACTAAGAGTTACTAAAAGGTTACTCAAGAGTTATTTAAGAGCTGCTAAAGAGTTACTAAGAGTTACTGAAATGTTACTAATAGTTACTGAAGAGTTACAAAGAGTTACTAAGAGTTACTGAAGACTTACTAAAAGTTACTGAAAGTTACTAAGAGTTAATCAAAAGTTAATAAAGAGTTACTAAGAGTTACTGAAGAGTTACTAAAAATTACTGAAGAGTTACTAAAAGTTACTAAAGTGTTACTAAAAGTTACTGAAGAGTTACTAAAGATTTACTGTAGACTTATTGAAGACTTACTAAAATTTACTAAAAGTTACTAAGAGTTACTCAAGAGTTACTAAGAGTTACTAAAGATTTACTGAAGAGTTACTAAAGAGTTACTGAAGAGTAACTAAAAGTGACTAAGATTGACTGAAAAGTTACTAAAATTACTGAATAGTTACTGAAGAGTTACTGAAGAGTTACTAAGAGTTACTCAAGAGTTACTATGAGTTACTGAAAAGTTACTAAAAGTTACTTAAGAGTTCCTAAGAGTTACTGAAGAGTTACTAAAATGTTACTAAAGAGTTACTGAAAAGTTAATAAAATATACTGAAGAGTTACTAAAGAGCTACTAAGAGTTACTAATAATTATTGAAGAGTTACTGAAGAGTTACTAAATGTACTGAAGAGTTACTGAAGAGGTACTAAGATTTACTAAAGATTTACTGAAGAGTTACTAAAGAGTTACTGAATAGTTACTAAAAGTTACTAAGACTTAGTAAAGAGTCACTCAAAAGTTACTAATAGTTACTGAAGAGTTACTGAAGAGTTACTAAGAGTTACTGAAGAGTTACTATGAGTTACTGAAAAGTTACTAAAAGTTACTTAAGAGTTCATAAGAGTTACTGAAGAGTTACTAAAATGTTAATAAAGAGTTACTGAAAAGTTACTAAAATATACTGAAGAGTTATTGAAGAGTTACTAAAGAGCTACTAAGAGTTACTAATAGTTATTAAAGAGCTACTAAAGAGTTACTAATTGTACTGAAGAGTTACTGAAGAGGTACTAAGAGTTACTAAAGATTTACTGAAGAGTTACTAATGAGTTACTGAATAGTTACTAAAAGTTACTAAGAGTTACTAAAGAGTTACTCAAAAGTTACTAATAGTTACTGACGACTTACTAAGAGTTACTGAAAAGTTACTGAAAAGTTACTAAAAGTTACTCAAGAGTTACTAAAAGTTACTAAGAGTTACTCAAGATTTACTAAAGAGGTACTAAGAGTTATTCTAGAGTTATTAAGAGTTACTGAAGAGTTACTATAAGTTACTAAAGAGTTACTAAAGAGTTACTAAGAGTTACTGAAGAGTTATTGAAGAGTGACTAAGAGTTATTGAAGAGTTACTGAAAAGTTACTAAAACTTACTGAAGAGTTACTGAAGAGTTACTAAAATTTATTAAGAGTTACTAAAAGGTTACTAAAGAGTTACAAAGAGATGCTAAAGAATTACTGAAGAGTTAATAAGAGTTACTGAAGATTTACTAATAGTTACTAAAGAATTATTAAGAGTTACCGAAGAGTTACTAAAGGTTACTAAAAGTTATTAAGAGTTACTAAAGAGTTATTGAAAAGTTACTAAAAGTTACTGGAGAGTTACTGAAGAGTGACTAAAAGTTAATAAGAGTTCTAAAAAGTTACTAAAGAGTTACTGAAGAGCTGTTAAAGAGTTACTGAAGAGTTACTAAGAGTTACTGAAGAGTTACTAAGAGTTACTGAAGAGTTACTAAAAGTTACTCAAAGTTACTAATAGTTACTAAAGAGTTACTAGAGTTACTAAAAGTTATTGAAGAGTTACTGAAGAGTTACTAAAAGATTCTAAGAGTTACTCAAGAGTTACTAAGAGTTACTCAAGAGTTACTAAAAGTTACTGAAGAGTTACTGAAGAATTACTGAAAAGTTACTGAAGAGTTACTAAAGAGTTACTGAAGAGTTACTAAGAGTTACTAAAGAGTTACTGAAGAATTACTAAGAGTTACTAAAAGGTTACTCAGGAGTTATTTAAGAGCTGCTAAAGAGTTACTAAGAGTTACTGAAGTGTTACTAAGAGTTAGTGAAGAGTTACTAAGAGTTACTAAAGAGTCACAAAGAGTTACTAAGAGTTACTGAAGACTTACTAAAAGTTAATAAAAGTTAATAAAAGTTACTAAGAGTTACTCAAAAGTTACTAAAGAGTTACTAAGAGTTACTGAAGAGTTACTAAGAGTTACTGAAGAGTTACTAAGAGTTACTAAAGAGTTACTAAGAGTTACTGATGTGTTACTAAGAGTTACTCAAGAGTTACTCAAGAGTTACTCAAGAGTTACGCAAGAGTTACTCAAGAGTTATTCAAGAGTTTCTAAAAGTTACTGAAAAGTTGTTGCAGAGTTACTGAAGACTTACTAAAATTTACTAAAAGTTACTAAGAGTTACTCAAGAGTTACTAAAGATTTACTGAAGAGTTACTAAAGAGTTACTGAAGTGTTACTAAAAGTGACTAAGAGTTACTGAAAAGATACTAAAAGTTACTGAAGAGTTACGAAAGAGTTACTGAATAGTTACTAAAAGTTACTCAAGAGTTACTAAGAGTTACTGAAGAGTTACTGAAGAGATACTAAAAAGTTACTAAGAGTTATTGAAGAGTTACATAATTGTTACTAAAAGTTAATAAAGAGTTACTAAGATTTACTGAAGAGTTACTGAAGAATTACTAAAAGTTACTAAAAATTACTAAGAAATACTAAAGAGTTACTAAGAGTTACTGAAGAGTTACTAATAGTTACTAGGAATTACTAAAGATTTACTAAGAGTTACTGAAGAGTTCTTGAAGAGTTACTAAATGTTACTAAGACTTACTGAAAAGTTACTAAAAGTTGTTAAAGAGTTACTAAGAGTACTGAAGAGTTACTAGAAGTTACTGAAGAGTTACTCAAGAGTTAATAAAGAGTTACTAAGAGTTACTGAAGAGTTACTGAAGAGTGACTAAAATTTACTAAAAGTAAATAAGAGTTTCTAAAAAGTTCCTAAAGAGTTAGTGAAGAGCTGCTAAAAAGTTACTAAGAGTTACTAAAAGGTTACTCAAGAGATACTGAAGAGCTGCTAAAGAATTACTGAAGAGTTACTAAAGGTTACTTAGAGTTCCTAAAGAGTTAATGAAAAGTTACTAAAAGTTATTGAAGAGTTACTAAGATTTACTGAATAGTTACTGAAGAGTTACTAAAAGTTACTAAAAGTAACTAAGAGTTACTCAAGAGTTACTAAAAGTTACTAAGAGTTAGTCAAGAGATACTAAAGAGTTACTAACAGTTACTGAAGAGTTAATAAGAGTTACTGAGGAGTTACTAAAAAGTTACTAAAGAGTTACTAAGAGTTACTGAAGAGTTACTATGAGTTACTGAAAAGTTACTAAAAGTTACTCAACATTTACTAAGAGTTACTGAAGAATTACTAAGAGTTACTGAAGAGTTACTAAAAGTTACTAAGAGTTACTAAAATGTTACTAAAGAGTTACTGAAGAGCTGCTAAAGAGTTACTGAAGAGTTACTGAAGAGTTATTAAGGGTTACTAAAATATACTGAATAGTTACTAAGGAGTTACTGAGATTTACTGAAGAGTTACTAATAGTTACTGAAGAGTTACTAAAGAGTTACTAAACGTACTGAAGAGTTACTAAGAGTTACTAAATTGTTACTAAAAGTTACTGAAGAGTTACTAAAGATTTACTAAAGAGTTACTAAAGAGCTACTGAAGAGTTACTAAAAGTTACTAAGAGTTACTAAAGAGTTACTCAAAAGTTACAAAAGTTACTGAAGAGTTACTGAAGAGTTACTAAAAGTTACTAAGAGTTACTAAAAGTTACTAAGAGTTACTCAAGAGTTACTAAAGAGTTACTAAGAGTTACTCTAGAGTTACTAAGAGTTACTCTAGAGTTACTAAGAGTTACTGAAAAGTTACTAAAGAGTTACTTAAGAGTTACTAAAGAGTTACTAAGAGTTACTGAAGAGTTACTAAGAGTTAGTGAAGAGTTACTAAAAGTTATTAAGTGTTACTAAAAGGTTCCTTAAGAGTTACAAAGGAGATGCTAAATAATTACTGAAGAGTTATTGAAGATTTACTAAGAGTTACTAAAGAATTACTAAGAGTTACTGAAGAGTTACTAAAAGCTACTAAGAGTTACTAAAGAGTTACTGAAAAGTTACTAAAAGTTACTAAAGAGTTACTAAGAGTTAATAAAGAGTTACTGAAGATTTACTAAGAGTTACTGAAGAGTTACTAAAAGTTACTGAAGAGTTACTGAAGAGTGACTAAAAGTTAATGAGTTCTAAAAAGTTACTAAAGAGTTACTGAAGAGGTGCTAAATAATTACTGAAGAGTTACTAAGAGTTAATGAAGAGTTACTAAAAGTTATTAAGAGTTACTCAAGAGTTACTAAGAGTTACTAAAGAGTTACTGAAAAGTTACTAAATGTTACTGAAGAGTTACTAAAAGAACTGAAGAGTTACTAATGTGTTACTAAAAGTTACTAAAGAGTTACTAAAGAGTTACTAAGAGGTTCTTAAGAGTTACTAAGTGTTACTAAAGAGTTACTAAGACTTATTGAAGAGTTACTGAAAAGTTACTAAAGAGTTACTGAAGAGTTACTAAAAGTTACTAAAAATTACTCAGAAATACTCAAGAGTTACTAAAGACTTACTAAGAGTTACTACAGAGTTACTAATAGTTACTGAAGAGTTACTAAGAGTTACTAAAGATTTACTAAGAGTTACTTAAGAGTTACTCAAGAGTTACTCAAAGTTACTAAGAGTTACTAAAGAGTTACTGAAAAGTTACATAAAGTTACTGAATAGTTTCAAAGAGTTACTGAAGAGTTACTAAAGAGTTAGTGAAAAGTTACTGAAGAGTTACTAAGACTAAGAGTTACTAAAGAGTTACTAAAGAGTTACTATGAGTTATTGAAGAGTGACTAAAAGTTACTAAAAGTAAATAAGAGTTACTAAAAAGTTACTAAAGAGTTACAGAAGAGCTGTTAAAGAGTTACAAAGAGTTACTAAAAGGTTACTCAAGATTCTGAAGAGCTGCTAAAGAGTTACTGAGAGTTACTAAGAGTTGCTGAAGAGTTACTAAAAATTTATAAAACTTACTAAGAGTTCCTAAAGAGTTATTGAAAAGTTACTAAAAGGTATTTAAGAGTTACGAAGATTTACTGAAGAGTTACTAAGATTTACTGAATAGTTACTGAAGAGTTATTAAAAGTTATAAAAAGTAACTAAGAGTTACTCAAGAGTTACTAAAAGTTACTAAGAGTTAGTCAAGAGATACTAAAGAGTTACTAAAAAGTTACTGAAGAGTTACTAAGATTTACTGAAGAGTTACTAAGAGAAGAGTTACTATGAGTTACTGAAAAGTTACTAAATGTTACTAAAGAGTTCCTAAGAGTTACTGAAGAGTTACTAAAATGTTACTAAAGAGTTACTAAAAAGTTACAAAAATATACTGAAGAGTTACTAAAGAGCTACTAAGAGTTACTGAACAGTTACTAAGAGTTACTAATAGTTACTGAGGAGTTCCTAAATGTACTGAAGAGTTACTAAGAGTTACTAAAGTGTTACTAAATGTTACTGAAGAGTTACTGAAGAGGTACTAAGAGTTACTAAAGATTTACTGAAGAGTTACTAAAGAGTTACTGAATAGTTACTAAAAGTTAATAAGAGTTACTAAAGAGTTACTCAAAAGTTACTAAAAGTCATGGAAGAGTTACTAAGAGTTACTGAAAAGTTACTGAAGAGTTACTAAAAGTTACTGAGAGTTACTCAAGAGTTACTAAAAGTTACTAAGAGTTACTCAAGATTTACTAAAGAGTTACTAAAGAGTTACTAAGGTTAATAAAGAGTTACTGAAGATTTACTAAGAGTTCCTGAAGAGTTACTAAAAGTTACTGAAGAGTTACTGAAGAGTGACTAAAAGTTAATAAGAGTTCGAAAAAGTTACTAAAGAGTTACTGAAGAACTGCTAAAGAGTTACTAAAGAGTTACTAAGAGTTACTGAAGAGTTACTAAAAGTTATTAAGACTTACTCAAGAGTTACTAAGAGTTACTAAAGAGTTACTGAAAAGTTACTAAGACTTATTGAAGAGTTACAGAAAAGTTACTGAAGAGTTACTAAAGAGTTACTAAAAGTTACTAAAAATTACTAAGAAATACTCAAGAGTTACTAAAGAGTTACTAAGAAATACTCAAGAGTTACTCAAGAGTTACTAATAGTTACTGAAGAGTTACTAAGAGTTACTAAAGATTTACTAAGAGTTACCGAAGAGTTACTGAAGAGTTACTAAAAGTTACTGAAGAGTTACTAAGAGTTACTGAAGAGTTACTCAAGAGTTACTAAAGAGTTACTATGAGTTACAGAAGAGTTGCTGAAGAGTGACTAAAAGTTACTAAAAGTAAATAAGAGTTATTAAAAAGTTACTAAAGAGTTACTGAAGAGTTGCTAAAGAGTTACAAAGAGTTACTAAAAGGTTACTCAAGAGTTATTGAAGAGTTGTTAAAGAGTTACTAAGAGTTACTAAAAGTTACTGAAAAGTTACTAAGAGTTTCTGAAGAGTTACTAAAACTTAATAAAAGTTACTAAGAGTTCCTAAAGAGTTATTGAAAAGTTACTAAAAGTGATTGAAGAGTTACTAAAATTTACTGAATAGTTATTGAAGAGTTACTAAAAGTTACAAAAACTAACTAAGAGTTACTCAAGAGTTACTAAAAGTTACTAAGAGTTAGTCAAAAGATACTAAAGAGTTACTAAGAGTTACTAAAAAGTTACTGAATAATTACTAAGAGTTACTGAAGAATTACTAAAATTTTACTAAAGAGTTACTGAAAAATTACTAAAATATATTGAAGAGTTACTGAAGAGTTACTAAAGAGCTACTAAGAGTTACTAAGAGTTACTAATAGTTACTGAAGAGTTACTAAATGTATTGAAGAGTTACTAAGAGTTACTAAAGTGTTACTAAAAGTTACTGAAGAGTTACTGAAGAGGTACTAAGAGTTACTAAAGAGTTACTAAAGAGTTACTGAATAGTTACTGAATAGTTGCTAAAAGTTACTAAGAGTTATAAAGAGTTACTCAAAAGTTACTAAAAGTTACTGAAGAGTTACTAAGAGTTACTGAAAAGTTACTAAAAGTTACTGAAGAGTTACTAAAAGTTGCTAAGAGTTACTCAAGAGTTACTAAAAGTTACTAAGAGTTACTAAAGAGTTACTAAGAGTTACTCTAGAGTTACTAAGAGTAACTGAAGAGTTACTGAAAAGTTACTAAAAGTTACTAAAGAGTTACTAAAGAGTTACTAATAGTTAGTGAAGGGTTACTGAAGAGTAAATAAGAGTTATTGAAGAGTTACTGAAAAGTTACTAAAAGTTACTGAAGAGTTACTAAAAGTTACTAAAATTTCTTAAGAGTTACTAAAAGGTTACTAAAGAGTTACAAAAGAGATGATAAAGAATTACTGAAGAGTTACTAAGAGTGACTGAATATTTACTAAGAGTTACTAAGGAATTTTTAAGAGTTACTGAAGAGTTACTAACAGTTACTAAAAGATACTAAGAGTTACTAAAGAGTTCCTGAAAAGTTACTGAAGAGTTACTAAAAGTTACTGGAGAGTTACTGAAGAGTGACTAAAAGTTAATAAGAGTTCTAAAGAGATACTAAAGAGTTACTGAAGTGCTGCTAAAGAGTTACTGAAGAGTTCCTAAGAGTTACTGAAGAGTTACTAAAAGTTACTCAAAGTTACTAAGAGTTACTGAAGAGTTACCAAGAGTTATTGAAGAGTTACTAAAGAGTTACTAAAAGTTACTAAGAGTTACTCAAGAGTTACTAAAAGTTACTGAAGAGTTACAGAAAAATTACTGAAAACGTACTGAAGAATTACTAAAGAGTTAGTTAGAGTTACTGAAGAGTTACTAAGAGTTACTGAAGAGTTACTAAAGAGTTACTGAAAAGTTACTAAAAGATACTGAAGAGTTACTGAAGAGTTATGAAAAAGTTATTGAATAGTTACTAAAAGTATCCAAAAGTTACTCAAGAGTTACTAAGAGTTACCGAAAAGTTACTAAGAGTTAGTGAAGAGTTACAGAATTGTTACTAAAAGTTACTAAGAGTTAGTGAAGAGTTACTGAAGAGTTAGTAAAAGTTACTAAAAATTACTAAGAAATACTCAAGAGTTACTAAAGAGTTACTGAAGAGTTACTAATAGTTACTGAAGAGTTACTAAGAGTTACTAAAGATTTACTAAGAGTTACTGAAGAGTTACTGAAGAGTTACTAAAAATTACTAAGAAATACTCAAGAGTTACTAAGAGTTACTCAAGAGTTACTCAAGAGTTAATAATAGTTACTGAAGAGTTACTAAAGGTTTACTAAGAGTTACTTAAGAGTTACTCAAGAGTTACTAAAGAGTTACTAAGAGTTACTCTAGAGTTACTGAATAGTTACTAAAAGTTACTCAAGAGTTACTAAGAGTTAGTGAAGAGTTACTAAAAAGTTACTAAGAGTTACTGAAGAGTTACTGAAGAATTACTAAAAGTTACTAAAAACTTCTAAGAAATACTAAAGAGTTACTAAAGAGTTACTAAGAGTTACTGAAGAGTTACTAATAGTTACTGAAGAGTTACTAAGAATTACCAAAGATTTACTAAGAGTTACTGAAGAGTTCTTGAAGAGTTACTAAAAGTTACTAAGAGTTACTAAAGAGTTACTGAAAAGTTACTAAAAGTTGCTAAAGAGTTACTAAGAGTACTGAAGAGTTACTAAAAGTTACTAAAATTTACTGAAGAGTTACTAAAGAGTTACTAAGAGTTACTGAAGAGTTACTGAAGACTGACTAAAAGTTACTAAAAGTAAATAAGATTTACTAAAAAGTTACTAAAGAGTTAATGAAGAACTGCTAAAAAGTTACTAAGAGTTACTAAATGGTTACTCAAGAGTTACTGAAGAGCTGCTAAAGAGTTACTAAGAGTTATTGAAGAGTTACTAAAAGTTACTTAGAGTTCCTAAAGAGTTAATAAAAGTTACTAAAAGTTTTTGAAGAGTTACTAAGATTTACTGAATAGTTACAGAAGAGTTACTAAAAGTTACTAAAAGTAACTAAGAGTTACTCAAGAGTTACTAAAAGTTACTAAGAGTTAGTCAAGAGATACTAAAGAGTTACTAACAGTTACTGAAGAGTTACTAAGAGTTACTGAGGAGTTACTAAAAATTTACTGAAGAGTTACTAAGAGTTACTGAAAAGTTACTCAACATTTACTAAGAGTTACTGAAGAATTACTAAGAGTTATTGAAGAGTTACTAAAAAGTTACTCAACATTTACTAAGAGTTACTGAAGAATTACTAAGAGTTATTGAAGAGTTACTAAAAGTTACTAAGAGTTACTAAAATGTTACTAAATAGTTAGTGAAGAGCTGCTAAAGAGTTACTGAAGAGTTACTGAAAAGTTATTAAGAGTTACTAAAATATACTGAAGAGTTACTAAAGGTTTACTAAGAGTTACTAAAGAGTTACTGAGATTTACTGAAGAGTTACTAAGAGTTACTAATAGTTACTGAAGAGTTACTGAAGAGTTATTAAATGTACTGAAGTGTTACTAAGAGTTACTAAATTGTTACTAAAAGTTACTGAAGAGTTACTAAAGATTTACTGAAGAGTTACTAAAGAGCTACTGAAGAGTTACTAAAAGTTACTAAGAGTTACTAAAGAGTTACTGAAAAGTTACTGAAGAGTTAGTAAGAGTTACTAAAGAGTTACTGAAGATTTACTACGAGTTACTGAAGAGTTACTAAAAGTTACTGGAGAGTTACTAAAGAGTGACTAAAAGTTAATAGAGTTATAAAAAGTTACTAAAGAGTTACTGAAGAGTTGCTAAAGAGATACTGAAGAGTTACTAAGAGTTACTAAGAGTTACTGAAGAGTTACTAAAGAGTTACTGAAAATTTACTGAAGAGTTACTAAAAGAACTGAAGATTTACTAATGTGTTACTAAAAGTTACTGAAGAGTTACTGAAGAGTTACTAAAGAGTTACTAAGAGGTACTTAAGAGTTACTAAAGAGTTACTGAAGAGTTACTGAAGAGTTACTAAGTCTTATTGAAGAGTTACTGAAAAGTTACTAAAGAGTTACTGAAGAGTTACTAAAAATTACTAAGAAATACTCAAGAGTTACTAAAAAGTTACTAAGAGTTACTCAAGAGTTACTAATAGTTACTGAAGAATTACTGAAGAGTTATTAAATATACTGAAGTGTTACTAAGAGTTACTAAATTGTTACTAAAAGTTACTAAAGAGTTACTAAAGATTTACTGAAGAGCTACTAAAGAGCTACTGAAGAGTTACTTAAAGTTACTAAGAGTTACTAAAGAGTTACTCAAAAGTTACTAAAAGTTACTGAAGAGTTACTGAAGAGTTACTAAAAGTTACTAAGAGTTACTCAAAGTTACTAAGAGTTACTCAAGAGTTACTAAAGAGTTACTAATAGTTACTCTAGAGTTACTAAGAGTTACTGAATAGTTATTGAAAAGTTACTAAAGAGTTACTTAAGAGTTACTAAAGCGTTACTGAAGAGTTACTAAGAGTTACTGAAGTGTTACTAAAAGTTATTAAGTGTTACTAAAAGATTACTAAAGAGTTACAAAAGAGATGCTAAAGAATTACTGAAGAGTTACTAAGAGTTACTGAAGATTTACAAAGAGTTACTAAAGAATTACTAAGAGTCACTGAAGAGTTACTAAAGAGTTACTAAGAGTTACTAAAGAGTTACTGAAAAGTTACTGAAGAGTTACTAAGATTTACTAAAGAGTTACTGAAGATTTACTAAGAGTTACTGAAGAGTTACTAAAACTTACTGGAGAGTTACTGAAGAGTGACTAAAAGTTAATAAGAGTTATAAAAAGTTACTAAAGAGTTACTGAAGAGCTGCTAAAGAGATACTGAAGAGTTACTAAGAGTTACTGAAGAGTTACTAAAGAGTTACTGAAAAGTTACTGAAGAGTTACTAAAAGAACTGGAGTTTTACTAATGTGTTACTAAAAGTTACTGAAGAGTTACTAAAGAGTTAATAAAGAGTTACTAAGAGGTACTTAAGCGTTACTAAAGAGTTACTGAAGAGTTACTAAGACTTATTGAAGAGTTACTGAAAAGTTACTAAAGAGTTACTGAAGAGTTACTGAAGAGTTACTAAAAATTACTAAGAAATACTCAAGAGTTACTAAAAAGTTACTAAGAGTTACTCAAGAGTTACTCAAGAGTTACTAATAGTTACTGAATAGTTACTAAGAGTTACTAAAGATTTACTAAGAGTTACTTAAGAGTTACTCAAGAGTTACTAAAAGTTACTAAGAGTTACTAAAGAGTTACTGAAAAGTTACTAAAAGTTACTAAGAGTTACTGAAGAGTTACTAAAGAGTTAGTGAAAAGTTACTAAAAGTTACTGTAGAGTTACTAAAAGTTACTAAGAGTTACTCAAGAGTTACTAAAGAGTTACTATGAGTTACTGAAGAGTTACTGAAGAGTGACAACAAGTTACTAAAAGTAAATAAGAGTTAATAAAAAGTTACTAAGGAGTTACTGAAAAGCTGCTAAAGAGTTACAAATAGTTACTAAATGGTTACTCAAGAGTTACTGAAGAGCTGCTAAAGAGTTACTAAGAGTTGTTGAAGAGTTACTAAGAGTTACTAAAAGTTAATAAAAGTTACTAAGAATTCCTAAAGAGTTATTGAAAAGTTACTAAAAGGTATTGAAGAGTTACTAAGATTTACTGAATAGTTACTGAAGAGTTACTAAAAGTTATAAAAAGTAACTAAGAGTTACTAAAAGTTACTAAGAGTTAGTCAAGAGATACTAAAGAGTTACTAAGAGTTACTAAAAAGTTACTGAAGAGTTACTAAGAGTTATTGAAGAGTTACTGAAGAGTTACTGAAAACTTACTAAATGTTACTAAAGAGTTCCTAAGAGCTACTGAAGAGTTACTGAAGAGTTACTGAAAAGTTACTAAATGTTACTAAAGAGTTCCTAAGAGCTACTGAAGAGTTACTAAAATGTTACTAAAGAGTTACTTGAAAATTACTAAAATATACTGAAGGGTTGCTGAAGAGTTACTAAAGAGCTACTAAGAGTAACTAAGAGTTACTATTAGTTACAGAAGAGTTACTAAATGTACTGAAGAGTTACTAAATGTAATGAAGAGTTACTAAGAGTTACTAAAGTGTTACGAAAGGTTACTGAAGAGTTACTGAAGAGGTACTAAGAGTTACTAAAGATTTACTGAAGAGTTACTAAAGAGTTACTGAATAGTTACTAAAAGTTACTAAGAGTTACTAAAGAGTTACTCAAAAGTTACTAAAAGTTACGGAAGAGTTACTAAGAGTTACCGAAAAGTTAATAAAGAGTTCCTAAAAGTTACTAAGAGTTACTCAAGAGTTACTAAAAGTTACTAAGAGTTACTCAAGAGTTACTAAAGAGTTAATAAGAGTTACTCTAGAGTTACTAAGAGTTACTGAAGAGTTATTGAAAAGTTACTAAATATATAATAAAGAGTTACTAAAGAGTTACTAAGAGTTACTGAAGAGTGACTGAAGAGTTACTAAGAGTTATTGAAGAGTTACTAAAAAGTTACTATGAGTTACTGAAAAGTTACTAAAAGTTACTAAAGAGTTCCTAAGAGTTACTGAAGAGTTACTAAGAATTACTCAAGAGTTACTAAAAGTTACTAAGTGTTACTCAATAGTTACTAAAGAGTTACTAAGAGTAACTGAAGAGTTACTGAGGAGTTACTGAAGAGTTACTGAAGAGTTACTAAGAGTTACTGAAGAGTTACTAAGAGTTACTGAAAACTTACTAAAAGTTACTGAAGAGTTACTAAGAAATACTGAAGAGTTACTGAGAGTTACTGAAAAAAGTTACTGAAGAGTTACTAAGAAATACTGAAGAGTTACTGAGAGTTACTGAAAAGTTTCTAAAAGTTACTAAAGAGTTATTAAAGTGTTACTAAAAGCTGCTAAAGAGTTACTAAAAGTTACTAAGAGTTACTCAAGAGTTACTAAGAGTTACTCAAGAGTTACTAAGAGTTACTAAAGAGTTACTCAAGAGTTACTAAGAGTTACTAATAGTTACTCAAGAGTTATTAAGAGTTACTAAAGATTTACTAAGAGTTACTTAAGAGTTACTGAAGAGTTACTAAAAGTTACTAAGAGTTACTAAAGAGTTACTGAAAAGTTACTAAAAGTTACTGAAGAGTTACTAAGAGTTACTGAAGTGTTACTAAAAGTTACTGAAGAGTTACTAAGAGTTACAGAAGAGTTACTCATGAGTTACTAAAGAGTAACTATGAGTTACTGAAGAGTTACTGTGAAGAGTGACTAAAAGTTACTAAAAGTAAAAAAGAGTTACTAAAAAGTTACTAAAAAGTTACTGAAAAGCTGTTAAAGAGTTACAAAAAGTTACTAAAAGGTTACTCAAGAGATACTAAAGAGCTGTTAAAGAGTTACTAAGAGTTAATAAGAGTTACTTTAAAGTTACTAAGAGTTTCTGAAGAGTTACTAAAAGTTAATAAAAGTTATTAAGAGTTATTGAAAAGTTACTAAAAATGATTGAAGAGTTACTAAGATTTACTGAATGGTTACTGAAGAGTTACTAAAAGTTACAAAAAGTAACTAAGACTTACTCAAGAGTTACGAAAAGTTACTAAGAGTTAGTCAAGAGATACTAAAGAGTTACTAAGAGTTACTGAAGAGTTACTAAAAATTTACTGAAGAGTTACTAAGAGTTACTGAAGAGTTACTAAAGAGTTCCTAAGAGTTACTGAAGAGTTACTAAAATGTTACTAAAGAGTTACTAGAAAATTACTAAAATATACTGAAGAGTTACTGAAGAGTTACTAAAGAGCTACTAAGAGTAACTAAGAGTTACTAATAGTTACAGAAGAGTTACTAAATGTACTGAAGAGTTACTAAATGTACTGAAGAGTTACTAAGAGTTACTAAAGTGTTACGAAAAGTTACTGAAGAGTTACTGAAGAGGTACTAAGAGTTACTAAAGATTTACTGAAGAGTTACTAAAGAGTTACTGAATAATTACTAAAAGTTACTAAGAGTTACTAAAGAGTTACTCAAAAGTTACTAAAAGTTACGGAAGAGTTACTAAGAGTTACCAAAAAGTTACTAAAGAGTTACTAAAAGTTACTAAGAGTTACTCAAGAGTTACTAAAAGTTACTAAGAGTTACTCAAGAGTTACTAAAGAGTTAATAAGAGTTACTCTAGAGTTACTAAGAGTTACCGAAGAGTTACTGAAGAGTTACTTAAAGTTACTAAAAGTTACGGGAGAGTTACTGACGAGTGACTAAAAGTTAATAAGAGTTACTAAAAAGTTACTAAAGAGTTACTGAAGAGGTGCTAAAGAGTTACTGAAGAGTTACTAAGAGTTACTGAAGAGTTACTAAAAGTTACTCAAAGTTACTAAGAGTTACTGAAGAGTTACTAACAGTTACTCAAAGTTACTAAGCGTTACTGAAGAGTTACTCAAGAGTTACTAAAAGTTACTAAGAGTTACTCAAGAGTTACTAAAAGTTACTCAAGAGTTACTAAAAATTACTGAAGAGTTACCTAAGACTTACTAAAGAGATACTAAGAGTTACTGAAGAGTTACTAAGAGTTACTAATAGTTACGGAAGAGTTATTGAAGAGTTACTAAAAGTAATAAAGAGTTACTAAGAGTTATTAAAGTGTTACTAAAAGTTACTAAAGAGTTGTTGAAGAGTTACTAAGAGTTACTAAATAGTTACTGAAGAGTTACTCAAGAGTTACTAAAAGTTACTAAGAGTTACTAAAGAGTTACTGAAAAGGTACTAAATGTTACTGAAGAGTTACTAAGAGTTACTAAAGAGTTACTGAAGAGTTACTAAAAGTTACTAAAAGTTACTAAGAGTTACTCAAGAGTTACTAAAAGTTACAAAGAGTTACTCAAGAGTTACTAAAGAGTTACTAAGAGTTACTAAAGTTACTAAAGTGTTACTAAGAGTTACTAAAAGTTACTGAAAAGTTACTGAAGAGTTATTAAGAATTACTGAAATCGTTATTCAGAGTTGCTGAAAAGTTACTTAGAGTTACTAAAGAGTTACTAAGAGTTACTGAAGAGTGACTAAAAGTTACTAAAAGTTAATAATAATTACTAAAAAGTTACTAAAGAGTTACGGAAGAGCTGCTAAAGAGTTACTGAAGAGTTACTAACAGTTACTAAAGAGTTACTAAGAGATACTAAGAAGTTACTAAAAGTTAATAATAATTACTAAAAAGTTACTAAAGAGTTACGGAAGAGCTGCTAAAGAGTTACTGAGAGTTACTGAAGAATTACTAAAAAATTACTACAAATTACTGAAGAGTTACTGAAGTGTTACTAAAAGTTACTCAAGAGTTACTAAAAATTACTGAAGAGTTACTTAAGACTTACTAAAGAGTTACTAAGAGTTACTGAAGAGTTAATAATAGTTACTGAAGAGTTACAGAAGAGTTACTAAAAGTATTGAAGAGTTACTAAGAGTTACTAAAGTGTTACTGAAAAGTTACTAAGAGTTACTGAAGAGTTTCTAAGAGTTACTAAAGAATTACTAAGAGTTACTGAAGAATTACTAAAAGTTACTACGAATTATTAAAAAGTTACTGAAGAGTTACTAAAAGTTTCTGAAGAGTTACTAAGAGCTACTGAAGAGTTACTGAAGAGTTACTGAAGACTTACTAAGAGTTACTGAAGAGTTACTAAGAGTTACTGAAAATTTACTAAGAGTTACTGAAAAAGTTACTTAGAGTTCTAGAAGAGTTACTAAAAGTTAGTAAGAGTTACTAAAAGGTTACTAAAGAGTTACTGAAGAGCTGCTAAAGAGTTACTGAGAAGTTCATAAGGGTTACTAAAGATTTATTAAGAGTTACTTAAGAGTTACTGAATATTTACTAAAAGTTACTAAAAGTTAGTAAGAGTTACTGAAAAGTTACTGAAGAGTTACTAAGAGTTACTGGAGAGTTACTCAGAGTTACTGAAGAGTTAATAAAAGTTACTAAGAGTTACTGATGAGCTACTGAAGAGTGACTAAAAGTTACTGAATGTTAATAAGAGTTACTGAGAGTTACTGAAGAACTACTAAAGAGTTAGTAAGAGTTACTAAAGAGTTAGTAAGAGTTACTGAAGAGTTACTAAGAGTTACTAAAGAGTTACTAAAAGTTACTAAGAGTTACTAAAGAGTTACTAAAAGTTACTAAAGAGTTACTAACAGTTACTGAATATTTAGTAAAAGTTACTCAAGAGATACTGAAGAGCTGTTAAAGAGTTACTAAGAGTTAATAAGAGTTACTTTAAAGTTACTAAGAGTTTATGAAGAGTTACTAAAAGTTAATAAAGTTACTAAGAGTTCCTAAAGAGTTATTGAAAAGTTACTAAAAGTGATTGAAGAGTTACTAAGATTTACTGAATAGTTACTGAAGAGTTACTAAAAGTTACAAAAAGTAACTAAGACTTACTCAAGAGTTACGAAAAGTTACTAAGAGTTAGTCAAGAGATACTAAAGAGTTACTAAGAGTTACTGAAGAGTTACTAAGAGTTACTGAAGAGTTACTAAAGAGTTCCTAAGAGTTACTGAAGAGTTACTAAAATGTTACTAAAGAGTTACTGGAAAATTACTAAAATATACTGAAGAGTTAATGAAGAGTTACTAAAGACCTACTAAGAGTTACTAATAGTTACTGAAGAGTTACTAAATGTACTGAAGAGTTACTAAAGTGTTACTAAAAGTTACTGAAGAGTTACTGAAGAGGTACTAAGAGTTACTAAAGATTTACTGAAGAGTTACTAAAGAGTTACTGAATAGTTACTAAAAGTTACTAAGAGTTACTAAAGAGTTACTCAAAACTTACTAAAAGTTACTGAAGAGTTACTGAAAATTTACTGAAGAGTTACTAAAAGTTACTAAGAGTTACTCAGGAGTTACTAAAACTTACTAAGAGTTACTAAAGAGTTACTAAGAGTTACTCTAGAGTTACTAAGAGTTACTGAAGAGTTACTAAAAGTTACTAAAGAGTTACTAAACAATTACTAAGAGTTATTGAAGGGTTACTGAAGAGTTACTAAGAGTTACTAAGAGTTACTGAAGAGTTACTAAGAGTTACTAAAGAGTTACGAAAAGTTACTAAAATTTATTAAGAGTTACTAAAAGGTTACTAAAGAGTTACAAAAGAGATGCTAAAGAATTACTGAAGAGTTACTAAGAGTTACTGAATATTTACTAAGAGTTAGTAAAGAATTATTAAGAGTTACTGAAGAGTTACTAAAACTAAAAGATACTAAGAGTTACTAAAGAGTTACTGAAAAGTTACTAAAAGTTACTGAAGAGTTACTAAAAGTTACTGGAGAGTTACTGAAGAGTGAATAAAAGTTAATAAGAGTTCTAAAAAGATACCAAAGAGTTACTGAAGTGTTGCTAAAGAGTTACTGAAGAGTTACTATGAGTTACTAAAGAGTTACTAAATGTTACTCAAAGTTACTAAGGGTTACTAAAGAGTTACTGAAGAGTTAGTAAGAGTTATTGAAGAGTTACTGAAGAGTTACTAAAAGTTACTCAAGAGTTACTAAAAGTTATTGAAGAGTTACAGAAAAATTACTAAGAAGTTACTGAAGAGTTACTAAAGAGTTAGTTAGAGTTACTAAAGAGTTACTGAAAAGTTACTAAAAGTTACTGAAGACTTACAGAAGAGTTACGAAAGAGTTACTAATAGTTACTAAAAGTTATTAAAAGTTACTCAAGAGTTACTAAGAGTTACTGAAAAGTTACTAAGAGTTATTGAAGAGTTACAGAATTGTTACTAAAAGTTAGTAAAAATGAAAGGTTGCTCAAGAGTTACTAAAGAGTTACTAAGAGTTACTCAAGAGTTACTAAGAGTTACTGAAGAGTTACTAATAGTTACTGAAGAGTTACTAAGAGTTACTAAAGATTTACTAAGAGTTACTGAAGAGTTACTAAAAATTACTAAGAAATACTCAAGAGTTAATCAAGAGTTACTGAAGTGTTAATAATAGTCACTGAAGAGTTACTAAGAGTTACTAAAGATTTACTAAGAGTTACTTAAGAGTTACTCAAGAGTTATTGAAGAGTTACTAAGATTTACTCTAGAGTTACTAAGAGTTACTGAAGAGTTACTAAAAAGTTACTGAAAGTTGCTAAAGAGTTACTAAAGAGTTACTAAAGAGTTACTAAGAGTTACTGAAGAGTTACTGAAGAGTTACTAAGAGTTATTGAAGAGTTACTGAAAAGTTACTAAAACTTACTGAAGAGTTACTGAAGAGTTACTAAAAGTTACTAAAATTTATTAAGAGTTACTAAAAGTTTACTAAAGAGTTACAAAAGAGATGCTAAAGAATTACTGAAGAGTTACTAAGAGTTACTGAAGATTTACTAAGAGTTACTAAAGAATTATTAAGAGTTACTGAAGAGTTACTAAAAGTTACTAAAAGATACTAAGAGTTACTAAAGAGTTACTGAAAAGTTACGAAAAGTTACTAAGAGTTACTGAAGAATGACTAAAAGTTACTAAAAGTAAATAAGAGTTACTAAAAAGTTATTAAAGAGTTACTGAAGAGCTGCTAAAGAGTTACAAAGAGTTACTAAAAGGTTACTCAAGAGTTACTGAAGAGCTGCTAAAGAGTTACTAAGAGTTACTAAGAGTTACTGAAGAGTTACTAAAAGTTAATAAAAGTTACTAAGAGTTCCTAAAGAGTTATTGAAAAGTTACTAAAAGTTATTGAAGAGTTACTAAAATTTACTGAATGGTTACTAAAGAGTTACTAAAAGTTACTCAAGAGATAGTTACTGAAGAGTTACTAATGTGGACATAAAGGCCCAAGCCCATAACGAGAAGGATCAAGACCAAGATTCAATCCAAGACTTAGGTGGACCTATGACAAGAGGCAGACTCAGAAAAAGACAAGAGGCATTGCAATACAAAGTGACCAATTTGCTAAAGGCCCAACTATTAAAAGATCCAAACATGGAGGAGTCTAGACCTATCACATACATAGAATGTTTGGAGAGCTAGGAGGCCCAACTAAAAGATTTAGTTTTTATTATTATTTTATTTGCTACAGTGGGGATTTGAACCCAAGACCCAAAGCTTATAATGCCTTCACCTAACCTTCTGGGTAACTTAACTTTGCTTGGGATATTAGGATTTTAATTTATCTTTATTTCCTACAATGAGACAAACTCATAAACTTAAGTTGTATTAAACATTTGGGAATTCAGAATGAACGTACGTAATATTCAGAATCATTTTGTGAGTTGTTGCTCTACTAGGGTTGTTCCTTGCATCACTTGATCTTAACAAGAATTATTCGATTCTTGTGACGATCCTGCTTGGCTTATCAAATATTCTTATTTGTGGCACCTACGGTATCTTTTATGTTTTTCTGTTTTCTATTTTCAATCAAATCAACTCTTAAAACCTAACCCTAAATTGTTTCCCTTCTATTCAAGTGTCGTCATTCGGTATCAGAGTAAGGTTCAAAAGCGGTATTGTTCATCGACATTGTTCACGGTACTGTTCACGGACTGTTCATTTGTCACTGTTCACGGTACTGTTCACTTGTTATTATTCACGGTACTATTCATTTGTCACTGTTCACATGTACTGTTCATTTGTCACTTGTTCAAAAAAAACTTGTTGTTTATGCAATTTTGATATTGAATTTTATTTAGATATATATATATATATATATATATATATATATATATATATATATCAAAGTTGTGTTTGAAATTAGTTTTCTGCAGAAAAGAAAAAAAAAAGAAAAGAATCAAAAAAGGAAAAGAATCAAAAAAAGAAAAGAATCAAAAAAGGAAAATAATCAAAAGAAAAGAATCGGAAAAAAAAATTATATATATATATATATATATATGTGTGTGTGTGTGTGTGTGTGTGTGTGTGTGTGTGTGTTTGTGTGGCAGTTGTTCTTCCTTTAAATTTGAGTACACATTAGTTGTTTGATAAAATTCCTAAATGTCACGCGTCTTTGTCTAATCTTTGTTTTCCCATACAGTTTAAATTTGTCTTGCTTGTTATTAGTAGTAAAATTGTTCTTTGCTACTTGTCCTTTGTTGGTACTACAATTCTGTTTTCTTCCTTGTGATTGCTACAGTTGAAAGTGATTCTTGAACTATAGATTGTTTGATTCTTGTAAGAACCATAAGTCAGAGAACGAGTGGAAAAAGGCAAGAGTGCATATTATACAAAAGCCAAATTGAGAGTAAACACGAGTGGTACATCTTTGAGTGCAAACACGTGAGAAGAGTGGTGATGTCCTATTACTTCATTTGTTTGGTCCTTTTCTTTCTTCTTTTCTTTTCTTTCTCATTTTTAGTTGATCCTCACTAACTTCTCTTGGAACCAAAGGTGCAAGAGTAGTTTTGCGGTCTTTATGCATAAAAGAGAACTTATTAGTGAAACCATCATGCATAACTCTCCTATCATACTGCCATGGTCTCCCAAGAAGTAAATGACAAGCCTCCATGGGCACCACATCACACAAAACAGAATCTTCATATTTCCCTATGGAAAAACCCACTTCAACTTGCCTATTCACGGTCATCTCACCATCTTCACTAAGCCATTGAAGTTTGTAAGGTAGCGGGTGTGGCTTAGTCTCCAAATTCATTTTTGAAACCAACCGTGCACTAGCCACATTAGTGCAACTTCCACCATCAATGATCAAAGAGCAAAACTTCCCTTGAATGAGGCACCTTGCATGAAAAATATTTTCTCTTTGACAATCATCCAATTCAACTAATTGACTACCCAACATCCTTCTAATCATGAACAGATCTCCTTCTAACTCTCTTTCATCTTCATGCTCATTTTTATCACTAGATGAAGAATCTGAAGAAGATTCACAAATTACTTCTCCATCCTCCTTAAGTAACATAGTCTTCTTAGTGGGACATTGAGAAGCTATGTGACCTCTTCCCAAACATTTGAAGCACTTAACCTCATTTGGTATTCAGAGCAAGGTTCAAAAGCGGTACTGTTCATCGACATTGTTCACGGTACTGTTCATTGTTACTGTTCATGGTACTGGTCATTTGTCACTGTTCACTTGTTATTGTTCACGGTACTGTTCATTTGAAGAGTTACTAAAAGTTACTATGAATTACTAAAGAGTTACTAAGAGTTACTAGTAGTTACTAAAGAGTTACTAAAGAGTTACTAAAGAGTTACTCAAAAGTTACTAAAAGTTAATGAAGAGTTATTAAGAGTTACTGAAGAGTTACTTAAGAGTTACTAAAAGTTACTAAGAGTTCAAAAGCGGTACTGTTCATCGACATTGTTCACGGTACTGTTCATTGTTACTGTTCATGGTACTGGTCATTTGTCACTGTTCACTTGTTATTGTTCACGGTACTGTTCATTTGAAGAGTTACTAAAAGTTACTATGAATTACTAAAGAGTTACTAAGAGTTACTAAGAGTTACTAGTAGTTACTAAAGAGTTACTGAAGAGTTACTAAAGAGTTACTCAAAAGTTACTAAAAGTTAATGAAGAGTTATTAAGAGTTACTGAAGAGTTACTTAAGAGTTACTAAAAGTTACTAAGAGTTACTCAAGAGTTACTAAAAGTTACTAAGAGTTATTAAAGAGTTACTAAAGAGTTACTAAGAGTTACTCTATAGTTACTAAGAGTTACTGAAGAGTTACTGAAAAGTTAAAAAAAGTCACTAAAGAGTTACTAAGAATTACTGAAGAGTTACTAAAAGTTATTAAGAGTTACTAAAAGGTTACTAAAGACTTACAAAAGAGATGGTAAAGAATTACTGAAGAATTACCGAAGATTTTCTAAGAGTTACTAAAAATTACTAAGAGTTACTGAAGAATTACTAAAAGTTACTAAGAGTTACTAAAGACTTACTGAAAAGTTACTGAAGAGTTACTAAGAGTTACCGAAGAGTTATTGAAGAGTTACTTAAAGTTACTCAAAGTTACTAGAGAGTTACTGAAGAGTGACTAAAAGTTAATAAGAGTTACTAAAAGTTACTAAAAGTTATTAAGAGTTACTAAAGAGTTACTAAAGAGTTACTGAAAGGTTACTAAAAGTTACTGAAGAGTTACTAAGAGTTACCGAAGAGTTACAGAAGAGTTACTTAAAGTTACTAAAAGTTATGGGAGAGTTACTGAAGAGTGACTAAAGGTTAATAAGAGTTACTAAAGAGTTACTAAAGAGTTACTGAAGAGTTACTGAAGAGTTACAAAGAGTTACTGAAGAGTTACTAAAAGTTACTCAAAGTTACTAAGAGTTACTAAAGAGTTACTAAGAATTACTCAAGAGTTACTAAAGAGTTACTAAGAATTACTCAAGAGTTACTAAAAGTTACTAAAAGTTACTCAGAGTTACTAAAGAGTTACTAAAAGTTACTCAAGAGTTACTAAAAATTACTGAAGAGTTACATAAGACTTACTAAAAGTTACATAAGACTTACTAAAGAGTTACATAAGACTTACTAAAAGGTACTAAAAGTTATTGAAGAGTTACTAAGAGTTACTGAAGAATTACTGAAGAGTTATAAAAAGTTACTAAGAGTTACTAAAGAGTTACTAAAAGTTACTAAAGTGTTACTAAGAGTTACTGAAGAGTTACTAAGAGTTACTGAAAAGTTACTAAAATTTACTAAAAGTTACTGAAGAGTTACTGAAATCGTTACTGAGAGTTACTGAAAAGTTACTTTGAGTTACTATGAGTTACTAAAGAGTTACTAAAATCTACTAAAGAGTTACTAAGAGTTACTGAAGAGTTACTTAAAGTTACTAAGAGTTACTGAAGAGTTACTAAAGAGTTACTAAGAGTTACTGAAGAGTTACTGAAGAGTGACTAAAATTTACTAAAAGTTAATAAGAGTTACTAAAAAGTTACTAAAGAGTTACGGAAGAGCTGCTAAAGAGTTACTCAAGAGTTACTAATAGTTACTAAAGAGTTACTAAGAGATACTAAGAAGTTACTAAAAAGTTACTAAAAGTTACCGAAGAGTTACTGAAAGTTACTAAAGAATTACTAAAAAGTTACTACAAATTACTGAAGAGTTCTTGAAGAGTTACTAAAAGTTACCAAGAGTTACTCAATAGGTACTAAAAGTTACTCAAGAGTTGCTAAAAATTACTGAAGAGTTACTTAAGACTTACTAAAGAATTACTAAGAGTTATTGAAGAGTTACTAAGAGTTACTAAAAGTCACTAAGAGTTACTAAAGAGTTACTGAAGAGTTACTAAGAGTTTTTGAAGAGTTACTAAGAGCTACTGAAGAGTTACTGAAGAGTTACTGAAGAGTTACTAAGAGTTACTGAAGAGTTATTGAAGAGTTATTGAAAAGTTACTAAGAGTTACTGAAAAGTTACTTAGAGTTCTTGAAGAGTTACTAAAAGTTACTAAGAGTTACTAAAAGGTTACTAAAGAGTTACTGAAGAGCTGCTAAAGAGTTACCGAAGAGTTCATAAGGGTTACTAAAGATTTACTAAGAGTTACTTAAGAGTTACTGAAGATTTACTAAAAGTTAGTAAGAGTTACCGAAAAGTTACTGAAGAGTTACTAAGAGTTACTGGAGAGTTACTCAGAGTTACTGAAGAGTTAATAAAAGTAACTAAGAGTAACTAAAGAGTTACTAAGAGTAACTAAAGAGTTACTAAGAGTTACTCAAGAGTTACTCAAGAGTGACTAAAAGTTACTGAATGTTAATAAGAGTTACTAAGAGTTAATGAAGAACTACTAAAGAGTTAGTAAGAGTTCTTGAAGAGTTAGTAAGAGTTCTTGAAGAGTTAGTAAGAGTTACTGAAGAGTTAGTAAGAGTTACTGAAGAGTTACTAAAAGTTACTAAGAGTTACTAAAGAGTTACTGAAAAGTTACTGAAGAGTTACTGAATAGTTACTAAAAGTTACTAAAAGTTACGAAGAGTTACTAAAGAGTTACTAAGAGTTACTGAAGAGTTAGTAAGAGTTACTAAAGAGTTACTAAGAGTTACTAAAGAGTTACTAAAAAGTTACTAAAAGTTACTAAAGAGTTCCTAAGAGTTACTGAAGAGTTACTGAAAAGTTACAAAAAATTATTGAAGAGTTACTGAAAAGTTACTAAAGAGTTACTGAAGAGTTACTAAGAGTTACTGAAGAGTTACTAAATCTACTAAAGAGTTACAAAGAGTTATGAGGAGTTCTAAAATTTACTAAAAGTTACTAAAGAGTTACTGAAAAGTTAGTAAAAGTTACGAAGAATTACTAAAGAGTTACAGAAAAGTTACTAAAAGTTACTGAAGATTTACTGAATAGTTACTATAAATTATTGAAGAGTTACTGAAGAGTTACTAAAGAGCTACTGAAGAGTTACTAAAATGTTACTAAACACTTACAAAAGAGATGGTAAAGAATTACTGAAGAGTTACTAAGAGTTACTGAAGATTTTCTAAGAGTTACTAAAGAATTACTAAGAGTTACTGAAGAGTTACTAAAAGTTACTAAGAGTTATTAAAGAGTTACTGAAAAGTTACTAAAAGTTACTGAAGAGTTACTAAGAGTTACCGAAGAGTTATTGAAGAGTTACTTAAAGTTACTAAAAGTTACTGAAGAGTTACTAAGAGTTACTAATAGTTGCTGAAGAGTTACTGAAGAGGTACTAAATCTACTGAAGAGTTACGAAGAGTTATGAGGAGTTACTAAAAGTTACTAAGAGTTACTAAAGAGTTACTGAAAAGTTACTAAAAGATACTAAAGAGTTACAGAAAAGTTACTGAAGAGTTACTGAAAAGTTACTAAAAATTATTGAAGAGTTACTAAAGAGTTACTGAAGAGTTAATAAAAGTTACTAAGAGTTACTAAAGAGTTACTGAAAAGTTACTGAAGAGTTCCTAAGAGTTACCGAAGAGTTACTTAAAGTTACTAAAAGTTACGGGAGAGTTACTGAAGAGTGACTAAAAGTTAATAAGAGTTACAAAAAAGTTACTAAAGAGTTACTGAAGAGGTGCTAAAGAGTTACTGAAGAGTTACTAAGAGTTACTGAAGAGTTACTAAAAGTTACTCAAAGTTACTAAGAGTTACTAAAGAGTTACTAAAAGTTACTCAAAGTTACTAAGCGTTACTGAAGAGTTACTCAAGAGTTACTAAAAGTTACTAAGAGTTACTCAAGAGTTACTAAAAGTTACTCAAGAGTTAATAAAAATTACTGAAGAGTTACCTAAGACTTACTAAAGAGATACTAAGAGTTACTGAAGAGTTACTAAGAGTTACTAATAGTTACGGAAGAGTTACTAAAAGTACTAAAGAGTTACTAAGAGTTATTAAAGTGTTACTAAAAGTTACTAAAGAGTTGTTGAAGAGTTACTAAGAGTTACTAAATAGTTACTGAAGAGTTACTCAAGAGTTACTAAAAGTTACTAAGTGTTACTAAAGAGTTACTGAAAAGGTATTAAAAGTTACTGAAGAATTACTAAGAGTTACTGAAGAGTTACTAAAAGTTACTAAAAGTTACTAAGAGTTACTCAAGAGTTACTAAAAGTTACTAAGAGTTACTCAAGAGTTACTAAAGAGTTACTAAGAGTTACTAAAGTTACTAAAGTGTTACTAAGAGTTACTAAAAGTTACTGAAAAGTTACTGAAGAGTTATTAAGAGTTACTAAAATCGTTATTGAGAGTTGCTGAAAAGTTACTTTGAGTTACTAAGAGTTACTAAAGAGTTACTAAGAGTTACCTGAAGAGTGACTAAAAGTTAATAATAATTACTAAAAAGTTACTAAAGAGTTACGGAAGAGCTGCTAAAGAGTTACTGAAGAGTTACTAACAGTTACTAAAGAGTTACTAAGAGATATTAAGAAGTTACTGAAAAGTTACTAAAAGTTACCGAAGAGTTATTGAAGAATTACTAAAAAGTTACTACAAATTACTAAAGAGTTACTCGAAGTGTTACTAAAAGTTACTCAAGAGTTACTAAAAATTACTGAAGAGTTACTTAAGACTTACTAAAGAGTTACTAAGAGTTATTGAAGAGTTAATAATAGTTACTTGAAGAGTTACGGAAGAGTTACTAAAAGTATTGAAGAGTTACTAAGAGTTACTAAAGTGTTACTGAAAAGTTACTAAGAGTTACTCGAAGAGTTTCTAAGAGTTACTAAAGAATTACTAAGAGTTACTTGAAGAATTACTAAAAGTTACTATGAGTTATTAAAAAGTTACTTGAAGAGTTACTAAAAGTTTCGAAGAGTTACTAAGAGCTACTCGAAGAGTTCTTGAAGAGTTAGTGAAGAGTTATTGAAGAGTTACTCGAAGACTTACTAAGAGTTCTCGAAGAGTTACTGAAAATTTACTAAGAGTTACTGAAAAGTTACTTAGAGTTCTAGAAGAGTTACTAAAAGTTAGTAAGAGTTACTAAAAGGTTACTAAAGAGTTACTGAAGAGCTGCTAAAGAGTTACTGAGAAGTTCATAAGGGTTACTAAAGATTTATTAAGAGTTAGTTAAGAGTTACTGAATATTTACTAAAAGTTACTAAAAGTTAGTAAGAGTTACTGAAAAGTTACTGAAGAGTTACTAAGAGTTACTGGAGAGTTACTCAGAGTTACTGAAGAGTTAATAAAAGTTACTAAGAGTTACTGATGAGTTACTGAAGAGTGACTAAAAGTTACTGAATGTTAATAAGAGTTACTGAGAGTTACTGAAGAACTACTAAAGTGTTAGTAAGAGTTACTAAAGAGTTAGTAAGAGTTACTGAAGAGTTACTAAGAGTTACTAAAGAGTTACTAAAAGTTACAAAGAGTTACTAAAGAGTTACTAAAAGTTACTAAAGAGTTACTAAATATTTAGTAAAAGTTACTAAAAGTTACGAATAGTTACTAAAGAGTTAGTAAGAGTTACAAAGAGTTACTGAAGAGTTAGTAAGAGTTACTGAAGAGTTACTAAAGAGTTACTAAAAAGTTACTAAAAGTTACTAAAGAGTTCCTAAGAGTTACTCGAAGAGTTACTTGAAAAGTTACTAAAAATTATCGAAGAGTTACTTGAAAAGTTACTAAAGAGTTACTCGAAGAGTTACTAAGAGTTATCGAAGAGTTACTAAGAGTTACTAATAGTTACTCGAAGAGTTACTAAATCTCCTGAAGAGTTACGAAGAGTTGTGAGGAGTTACTAAAAGTTACTAAGAGTTACTAAAGAGTTACTGAAAAGTTACTAAAAGATACTAAAGAGTTACAGAAAAGTTACTAAAGAGTTACTGAAAAGTTAGTAAAAATTATTGAAGAGTTACTAAAGAGTTACTAAAAGGTTACTAAAGACTTACAAAAGAGATGGTAAAGAATTACTGAAGAGTTACTGAAAATTTTCTAAGAGTTACTAGAGAATTACTAAGAGTTACTGAAGAGTTACTAAAAGTTACTAAAGAGTTACAGAAAAGTTATTAAAAGTTACTGAAGAGTTACTAAGAGCTACCGAAGAGTTATTGAAGAGTTACTTAATGTTACTAAAAGTTACTGGAGAGTTACCTGATAGGTGACTAAAAGTTAATAAGAGTTACTAAAAGTTACTAAGAGTTACTAAAGAGTTACTTGAAAAGTTCTCGAAGAGTTACTAAGAGTTACCAAAGAGTCACTGAAGAGTTACTTAAAGTTACTAAAAGTTAATGGAGAGTTACTGAAGAGTGACTAAAAGTTAATAAGAGTTACTAAAAATTTACTAAAGAGTTACTGAAGAGTTACTGAAGAGTTACTAAGAGTTACTGAAGAGTTAGTAAAAGTTACTCAAAGTTACTAAGAGTTACTAAAGAGTTACTAAGAGTTACTTGAAGAGTTACTCGAAGAGTTACTAAAAGTTACTAAGAGTTACTCAAGAGTTACTAAAAGTTACTCAAGAGTTACTAAAAATTACTGAAGAGTTACTTAAGACTTACTAAAGAGATACTAAGAGTTCCTGAAGAGTTACTAATAGTTCTTGAAGAGTTCTTGAAGAGTTCATCGAAGAGTTACTAAAAGTACTAAAGAGTTACTAAGAGTTACTAAAGTGTTACTAAAAGTTACTAAAGAGTTGCTGAAGAGTTGCTAAGAGTCACTAAATAGTTACTGAAGAGTTACTCAAGAGTTACTGAAGAGTTACTAAAAGTTACTAAGAGTTACTAAAAGTTACTAAGAGTTACTAAAGAGTTACTGAAAAGGTACTAAAAGTTACTAAAGAGTTACTGAAGAGTTACTAAAAGTTACTAAAAGTTACTAAGAGTTACTCAAGAGTTACTAAATGTTACTAAGAGTTACTCAAGAGTTACTAAAGAGTTACTAAGAGTTACTAAGAGTTACTAAAGTGTTACTAAGAGTTACTGAAGAGTTACTAAGAGTTACTAAAAAGTTACTAAAAGTTACTGAAGAGTTATTAAGAGTTACTGAAATCGTTATTGAGAGTTACTAAAAAGTTACTTTGAGTTACTAAGAGTTACTAAAGAGTTACTAAAGAGTTACTAAAGAGTTACTAAGAGTTCTTGAAGAGTGACTAAAAGTTACTAAAAGTTAATAATAATTACTAAAAAGTTACTAAAGAGTTACGGAAGAGCTGTTAAAGAGTTACTGAAGAGTTACTAAAAGTTACTAAAGAGTTACTAAGAGATACTAAGAAGTTACTTGAAAAGTTACTAAAAGTTACCAAAGAGTTACTGAGAGTTACCGAAGAATTACTAAAAAGTTACTACAAATTACGAAGAGTTACTAAAAGTTACTAAGAGTTACCCAAGAGTTACTAAAAGTTACTCAAGAGTTACTAAAAATTACTGGAAGAGTTACTTAAGACTTACTAAAGAGTTTGTGAAGAGTTACTAAGAGTTACTAATATTTACTGAAGAGCTACTCGAAGAGTTACTAAAAGTATTGAAGGGTTACTAAGAGTTACTAAAGTGTTACTGAAAAGTTACTAAGAGTTACTGAAGAGTTACTAAGAGTTACAAAAGAATTACTAAGAGTTACTGAAGAATTACTAAAAGTTACTACGAGTTATTAAAAAGTTACTGAAGAGTTACTAAAAGTCTCTGAAGAGTTACTAAGAGCTACTGAAGAGTTACTGAAGAGTTACTAAAAGTTACTGAAGAGTTAGTGAAGAGTTACTGAAGAGTTACTAAGAGTTACTGAAGAGTTATTCAAGAGTTACTCGAAAATTTACTAAGATTTATTGAAAAGTTACTTAGAGTTCTTGAAGAGTTACTAAAAGTTACTAAGAGTTACTAAAAGGTTACTAAAGAGTTACTTGAAGAGCTACTAAAGAGTTACTTGAAGAGTTCATAAGGGTTACTAAATATTTACTAAGAGTTAAGAGTTACTGAATATTTACTAAAAGTTAGTAAGAGTTACTGAAAAGTTACTGAAGAGTTACTAAAAGTTACTGGAGAGTTACTCAGAGTTACTGAAGAGTTAATAAAAGTTACTAAGAGTTACTGATGAGTTACTGGAGAGTGACTAAAAGTTACTGAATGTTAATAAGAGTTCTTGAAGAACTACTAAAGAGTTAGTATGAGTTACTAAATAGTTAGTAAGAGTTACTTGAAGAGTTATTAACCGTAATATCCTAAATTTTGTAATCAATTATATAAATAAATTTTGTAAGTTATAAATATGTACCGAATATTATGTAGAGTTATTATAAAAATAAAACATGATTTTTATAGTAATTTTGTCTTAAGAAAATTATAAAATAAAATCCAAGGTTAATATTGTGTCAAATAATAATTTAATAATAATTCTTAATAATAAAAATTAAATAAATGAGTAAATAAATATTTAAAAAAAAAAAGAAAAAAAGAGAGAAAGCAGAAGGTCAGTAGTGGCCTAAATACATTTGAATTAAGTCGGTGAAGAATCAGAATTAAATTAAGGCGGTGAAGAATAAAGACGACGAAGAAAATCCTAGAAAGAATTAAGTCGGTGAGTAAGTTTATAAATAGGAGGAAACTGGAAACATACACCAACACAATTCACGACCAACTTGAAGAATAAACCGAGAGAGAAAGGAGGAAAGGAGGAGCATACAAAATTAGGAGAGTAGTAAGATATTGAGGAATCAGGTATGGGTTAGACGTTTAGTTTTATTCATACGAATGTCTGTAATTAGAGATTACTATTCATCAATTGCAAAGATTGAAATATTGTTGAAATTCTTTCAATTAAGGATGAATTATATAATAAAATTGTTGTTTTTAACTTAAATTGAACATATTTATGGTTTAATTTTGATTTGGAACAAATTTGAGTGATTGAAACTGAGAAATTTGAAACTTGGATTTCGAAAATGGCGAACTGATGAAAATCTCGCAAAACTCGCTCAAGCGAAAAATATGTCGCTTGAGCGAGGATACCTGGAAAATTTGGGATTCTCGGGTTCTTTATCGCTCAAGCGATAATTACATCGCTTGAGCGACTAACGGTCATGTCTCGCTCAAGCGACAAGTGTACTCGCTCGAGCGACGAAAGCTTCAAACAAAGGGGACTAACTGGTCATGTCTCGCTCAAGCGACAAGTGTACTCGCTCGAGCGACAAAAGCTTCAAAAAAAGGGGACTCTCGGGTTCCATCTCGCTCAAGCGACCGGTGTACTCGCTTGAGCGAGCGAAGGAAGAAGAAAGGACTAGGTGGGAATTTTTGCAAAAGATCAAGGGTAAAATAGTCATTTCACATATTAGGGACATAAATGGAATTTTGAAAAAGGTTAAGGGTATAATCGAAATAAAGTCAAACAGTATATTACCTCCTCTTTGTTTACTAGGAAAACGACTCAATAAACGTTAGAATTTGAGGATAGTGCCTTCATCAAAGTTATAGATTATTATGTTATCTTTCCAACACAATTGGAATCATCTTAAAATGAGGTCTAGAACTCAAGATATGGACAAAACACTGAACCCTATGAAATAAATTATTAATAAAATTTGTCTTGCTTAAAACAACTATGAATTGTAATTAAAATTTTGAATATATGAAGGAGATGTTTTTAAGTATTTAATTGATGATAGATTGTTTTGTTTCATACGAGACATAAACATAGTGCATGAAATGTTTTCTGGAAGTCACAGAAAAGTTTTTACAGAAAAGTATTTGGAAATTTCTCTTAAGTTGCTACCAAGGACGGTTGGTAGGAATAATGATGTGTAAAACAGAATTTTTACATTTTCTGTGAGTCAATTTACTATCAAGAGCATCTGGTAGTGAAATATGACTATGAAAATGGCTGGCCAAATGAGACAGAGAATGAATTATTAAAAATTGAGCTACCAGAATCTCTGATAGTAAATGGGGGAGTAGAATAGGTAAGACAGGACCTCTGGTCTATGGGGATGGACCTCTGGTCTAGGGAGTGTTTGGGCATGGGCAATTCCATAAGTGGCCAGTCTTTATTTGATTCTGTGCCGTGGTAGCCTGCCGGGTGCACTGACACTCTGACTACTGTCTACTTGTTCGCGTTTAGTGGGACATTGCCGAATCACCGGACAGGGTGATGTTAAGCTCTGGTTTCACTAGACACTCAAATGAGTCTCCATGGAGCAATGAGTCAAAAATAATTTTTTTTATTTTGAGTCAAAAGCATGATTTTAAAGTTTTACGTTTGGAGTCACATGTGCATATCATAAACATATTGCATGATAAAATTGTAAATTATTCATGATTTGTACGATATTCTCTATTATGATTCCATGATTTATTTATTTGTTTCTCATAATTAATTTTTAAATTAAATTATATACGGTTGTATATTTATTAGAAGGAATTTTTCATTGGTTGATTTTATCGTATGAATGTTTGCTTTATTTGTTGTGGATAAAATTAAATGTCTAACCCCATAAATATTTCAATCTCAGATGTTGGTGACGTATGATGCAGGAATATATAGTCCAAGAGATAGATGTCAGATGCAAAAATCCGGAGCTTAGGTTGGGAATTGTATAACATATAAGTATAACTTCATGACTTGTAATATTTTGAAAACTTTGTACTAGAACTTGTTGCTTGATTTAATATAAAATCTTACCTAAATTAATTGTTCACTTAGTATATTTTCTATTAACCTTCTATGAATATTGAAAATATTACTAACTTAGATAATAAATTAGAATTAATAAATGTAATCTGTAAGGGGGGTTACATTAGTGGTATCAGAGCTCTGGTTATGCATCTTTAGGGCTTGTGAGTACAAGTTGAGTAGGAAAATGTTGTTTGTATAGAAAAAATTTTAAATATAAGATAGGAATAATTTCTATCACCAGACGTTAACTTAGTGAAATAAACTGTAGGTCGAAATGCCACCTCGACGTGATCCTATGGTCGATGTGGCACAAGCCATAAGGGAAATGGTTGCTGCATTGACTCCGCCAGCTTTGCCCCAGCATCATGCCACTATAGATAAAACAACTTTAGCCGACTTCAAGAAAAATGATCCGCCATATTTTAAAGGAGAATATGATCCTGAGAAGGCTGAAGAGTGGATTCAGACCTTAGATGATATTTTTGTAGCTATGGAATGTCCGGATGAACGGAAAGTATCTCATGCTAGTTTTCAACTACAAGGTGATGCGAAGATATGGTGGAAGGCAAGTTTGAAAATGTTGGAAAATAAAGGAGAAAAAGTTACTTGGGAATTATTTAAAACCATGTTTTTAGAGAAATATTTTCCCACCAAGTGCAAGGAATGCAAAGGAGGTGGAATTCAATAAACTTTATCAAGGAAGTATGACAATTTCGGAATATCCTGCAGATTTGAATCCTTGGCAAAATATTCCAGATATTTACAACTCACTTCAGATGAAGAATGGAAATGCAAGAAATTTGAAGAAGGGCTCCGATATGAGATTTGAAGGGCAGTTACTCCATTGGGCATTAAATCATTTCCAGAGTTGATGGATAGATGTAAAGTGATAGAAGATATGGACAAGACTCATAGAAACAAGGACATTGGAAATAAAAGTGGTATGTTTAGAGGAGGGCCAATACATAAGAGCAAAACCAATCAATATCAAAAGCCCTATAGCAAACCTGTACCTCGACGAGTTCAAAGGATATAGAGGGGTTGAATCTAGTAAAGCAAGTAATAGACCCTTTCAAGCAATCAACTCTGAAATGCCTGGAAATGTGGGAAAGGACATTTAACCAAAGATTGTTCCTTACCAGGCCAAGTGTGCTTTGTGTGTGGCAAACCAGGACATTTGGCTCGAGATTGTCCTCAAAACAAAACATCGATAGCTAGAGAACAAAGGATAGGATTCCGAAACACTGTAACTAGTGGAAGAGTCTTCACCTTGAGTGGTGCAGAAGCCTCTAAATCTGAAGATCTTATACAGGGTGAAGGTAAAATGGGAGGTAAGTCCTTAACTGTACTATTTGATTCAGGTGCCACTCATTCATTTATTTCTAATGAATGTGTCAAGGATCTGAACTTAGTTGTGACACCTTTGCCTTATGATTTGCTTGTGTTTGTGCCTACCGCTGAACCAACCCTTACTTCTAGAATATGTCTCAACTGTGTACTGACCATTCAAAATAAAGACTTTATTGTAAACCTTATTTGTTTGCCCTTACATAACTTAGATGTTATTCTAGGAATGGATTGGCTATCTCATAACCATATACTAATAGACTGTGCCTCTAAGACCTTAATTCTTCCTGACCTTGATGTTTCTAGATTTAAACCTGCCAAACCAAAAGAGATTTCATTTAAACATGAAATTCAAAAATACATGGTATCCTCTATAGAAGGCAAGGAAGATAAGGTTTCCTTAGACTCTATAGCAGTAGTAAATGAGTATCCAGAAGTATTTCCAGATGACGTTCCCGGTCTACCTCCCGAAAGAGAAATAGAATTTAGTATTGAATTAATTCCTGGAGCTAGACCTATTTCAATGCAACCTTATAGGATGTCACCCTTAGAACTTGCTGAACTTAAGAAACAATTAGAAGAGTTGTTGGAAAAACAGTTTATTCGACCTAGTGTATCACCATGGGGAGCTCCTGTTTTATTAGTTAAAAAGAAAGATGGGAGTTCAAGACTATGTGTAGATTATAGACAATTAAATAAAGTTACAGTAAAGAATAAATATCCCTTACCTCGGATAGATGACTTAATGGACCAACTTAGGGGTGCTACTATATTTTCTAAAATAGATTTGAGATCAGGGTACCATCAAATAAGGGTTAGAAAAGAAGATATCCAGAAACTGCATTCAGAACTAGGTATGGACATTATGAATATCAAGTTATGCCTTTCGGGGTAACTAATGCTCCTGCAATTTTTATGGATTACATGAATAGAGTGTTCAGATCTTACTTAGATAAATTTGTAGTAGTATTTATTGATGATATACTGATATACTCAAAAGACAAAGAAGAACATAAAAATCATCTTAGAACGGTATTAAAAATTTTAAAAGATAAACAATTGTATGCAAAATTGTCCAAGTGTGAATTTTGGTTGGAAGAAGTAAAATTTCTAGGTCATGTAATTTCTAAAGAAGGCATAAGTGTTGATCCTTCAAAAGTGGAAGCTGTATTACAATGGGAACAACCTAAAAATGTGACTGAGATTAGAAGCTTTTTAGGCTTGGCAGGATATTATCGAAGATTCATAGAAGGATTTTCAAAAATAGCTGGACCTTTGACACAACTAACAAGGAAAAATCAACCTTTCATTTGGAGTGAGAGGTGTGAAAGTAGTTTCCAAGAGTTAAAACACAAATTGACAACTTCCCCAATATTGATATTGCCAGATCCTATAGAGCCATATGAAGTATATTGTGATGCATCATATCAAGGATTGGGTTGTGTGTTAATGCAAAATAAGAGAGTGGTGGCATATGCCTCTAGACAATTAAGACCGCACGAAATGAATTATCCTGCCCATGACTTGGAATTAGCAGCCATAGTGTTTGCTTTAAAAATTTGGAGACATTATTTATATGGATCTAAATTTGATGTATATAGTGATCATAAGAGTTTGAAATATTTATTTGATCAAAAAGAGTTGAATATGAGACAAAGAAGATGGATGGAATTTATAAAAGATTATGATTTCCAGTTATTTTATCATCCAGGAAAAGCGAATGTAGTAGCTGATGCCTTAAGTAGGAAAACTGTTCATGTTTCAACTATGATGATTAAAGAGATGGAATTGATAGAACAATTTAGAGATTTAAATTTATACACTATTAGCGAAAATGATAGAATACAATTAGGAATGATTTCTATTAATAATGAGTTCTTATATAAAATAAGAGACAAACAAGGAGATGATGAGTTTATATTAGAAAAGAAAAAATTAATAGGGACTGATAAAGCTGGAGATTTTAATCTAGGAATGGATGATATATTAAGATTTAAACATAGAGTATGTGTGCCAGATAATAAAGAAATTAAGGACTTAATTTTAGAAGAAGGACATAAAAGTAAATTAAGTATACATCCTGGAATTACTAAAATGTATAAGGATTTGAAAGAAATGTTTTGGTGGCCTGGAATGAAGAAGGACGTAGCAGAATATGTTGCCCGTTGCTTAACATGTCAGAAAATTAAAATAGAACATCAAAAACCCTCTGGCATGTTACAACCATTAGAAATTCCAGTTTGGAAATGGGATAGTGTATCCATGGATTTTGTGATGGGTTTACCCAAAACTTCTAGAAATTTCAATTCTATTTGGGTGATTGTGGATAGATTAACAAAAACTGCTCATTTCATTCCCATTAATATTAAGTACTCTTTAGATAAATTAGCATTATTATATATCAAAGAAATTGTTAGACTACATGGTGTACCAACTAGTATAGTTTCGAGATAGAGATCCCAGATTTGTATCTAGATTCTGGAAAGAATTCCAAAAAGCTTTAGGAAGTAAATTGCATCTCAGTTCAGCCTATCATCCTCAAACTCGATGGGCGAGCTGAAAGAACCATCCAAGTCATTAGAAGATCTTTTAAGGGCTTGTGTATTAGAAGAAAAATCTAGTTGGGATGAAATTTTACCCCTAGTAGAATTTACATATAATAATAGTTATCACTCTAGTATAGGTATGGCCCCTTATGAAGCACTTTATGGGCATAAGTGTAGGACACCTTTAGTTTGGTATCAGGACGGTGAAAATTTATTAATAGGACCAGATATAATCCAACAAACAACGAATAAGGTAAAAATAATTCAAGATAAGATGAGAACTGCTCAAAGTCGACGGAAAAGTTATGCCTGATAGGAGAAGGAAACCTTTAGAATTTCAAGAAGGAGATCATGTATTTTTGAAAGTTACACCTATTACGAGAATTGGCAGAGCTATTAAATCTAAGAAACTTTCCCCTAAATATATTGGGCCTTATCAAATTACAAAACGGGTTGGAAATGTTGCATACCAAATAGCCTTACCACCTTTTCTCTCAAATCTTCATGATGTATTCCATGTGTCACAATTAAGAAAGTACATTTCAGATCCAACACATGTCCTAGAACTTGATCAAGTACAGGTGAAGGAAAACCTCACCTTTGAACCAAGTCCTGTTAAGATAGAACAAAGAAGGATTAAGCATCTAAGAGGAAAAGATATTCCACTAGTTAAGGTTATCCGGGATAATGTTAGAGGCGACGCTACATGGGAACTGGAAGAGAAAATGAGAAGTGAATACCCTTATCTATTCACATAGAATGTATTACAAATTTCGAGGACGAAATTTTATTTAGTAGGGGAGAATTGTAATATCCTAAATTTTGTAATCAATTATATAAATAAATTTTGTAAGTTATAAATATGTACCAGAATATTATGTAGAGTTATTATAAAAATAAAACATGATTTTTATAGTAATTTTGTCTTAAGAAAATTATAAAATAAAATCCAAGGTTAATATTGTGTCAAATAATAATTTAATAATAATTCTTAATAATAAAAATTAAATAAATGAGTAAATAAATATTTAAAAAAAAAAAAAAGAGAGAGAAACAGAAGGTCGGTAGTGGCCTAAATACATTTGAATTAAGTCGGTGAAGAATCAGAATTAAATTAAGGCGGTGAAGAATAAAGACAGCGAAGAAAATCCTATAAAGAATTAAGTCGGTGAGTAAGTTTATAAATAGGAGGAAACTGGAAACATACACCAACACAATTCACGACCAACTTGAAGAATAAACCGAGAGAGAAAGGAGGAAAGGAGGAGCATACAAAATTAGGAGAGTAGTAAGATATTGAGGAATCAGGTATGGGTTAGACGTTTAGTTTTATTCATACGAATGTCTGTAATTAGAGATTACTATTCATCAATTGCAAAGATTGAAATATTGTTGAAATTCTTTCAATTAAGGATGAATTATATAATAAAATTGTTGTTTTTAACTTAAATTGAACATATTTATGGTTTAATTTTGATTTGGAACAAATTTGAGTGATTGAAACTGAGAAATTTGAAACTTGGATTTCGAAAATGGCGAACTGATGAAAATCTGCAAAACTCGCTCAAGCGAAAAATATGTCGCTTGAGCGAGGATACCTGGAAAATTTGGGATTCTCGGGTTCTTTATCGCTCAAGCGATAATTACATCGCTTGAGCGACTAACGGTCATGTCTCGCTCAAGCGACAAGTGTACTCGCTCGAGCGACGAAAGCTTCAAACAAAGGGGACTAACGGTCATGTCTCGCTCAAGCGACAAGTGTACTCGCTCGAGCGACAAAAGCTTCAAAAAAAGGGGACTCTCGGGTTCCATCTCGCTCAAGCGACCGGTGTACTCGCTTGAGCGAGCGAAGGAAGAAGAAAGGACTAGGTGGGAATTTTTGCAAAAGATCAAGGGTAAAATAGTCATTTCACATATTAGGGACAAAAATGGAATTTTGAAAAAGGTTAAGGGTATAATCGAAATAAAGTCAAACAGTATATTACCTCCTCTTTGTTTACTAGGAAAACGACTCAATAAACATTAGAATTTGAGGATAGTGCCTTCATCAAAGTTATAGATTATTATGTTATCTTTCCAACACAATTGGAATCATCTTAAAATGAGGTCTAGAACTCAAGATATGGACAAAACACTGAACCCTATGAAATAAATTATTAATAAAATTTGTCTTGCTTAAAACAACTATGAATTGTAATTAAAATTTTGAATATATGAAGGAGATGTTTTTAAGTATTTAATTGATGATAGATTGTTTTGTTTCATACGAGACATAAACATTGTGCATGAAATGTTTTCTGGAAGTCACAGAAAAGTTTTTACGAGAAAAGTATTTGGAAATTTCTCTTAAGTTGCTACCAAGGACGGTTGGTAGGAATAATGATGTGTAAAACAGAATTTTTACATTTTCTGTGAGTCAATTTACTATCAAGAGCATCTGGTAGTGAAATATGACTATGAAAATGGCTGGCCAAATGAGACAGAGAATGAATTATTAAAAATTGAGCTACCAGAATCTCTGATAGTAAATGGGGGAGTAGAATAGGTAAGACAGGACCTCTGGTCTATGGGGATGGACCTCTGGTCTAGGGAGTGTTTGGGCATGGGCAATTCCATAAGTGGCCAGTCTTTATTTGATTCTGTGCCAGTGGTAGCCTGCAGGGTGCACTGACACTCTGACTCACTGTCTACTTGTTCGCGTTTAGTGGGACATTGCCGAATCACGGACAGGGTGATGTTAAGCTCTGGTTTCACTAGACACTCAAATGAGTCTCCATGGAGCACTGAGTCAAAAATAATTTTTTTATTTTGAGTCAAAAGCATGATTTTAAAGTTTTACGTTTGGAGTCACATGTGCATATCATAAACATATTGCATGATAAAATTGTAAATTATTCATGATTTGTACGATATTCTCTATTATGATTCCATGATTTATTTATTTGTTTCTCATAATTAATTTTTAAATTAAATTATATACGGTTGTATATTTATTAGAAGGAATTTTTCATTGGTTGATTTTATCGTATGAATGTTTGCTTTATTTGTTGTGGATAAAATTAAATGTCTAACCCCATAAATATTTCAATCCCGAGATGTTGGTGACGTATGATGCAGGAATATATAGTCCAAGAGATAGATGTCAGATGCAAAAATCCAGAGCTTAGGCTGGGAATTGTATAACATATAAGTATAACTTCATGACTTGTAATATTTTGAAAACTTTGTACTAGAACTTATTGCTTGATTTGATATAAAATCTTACCTAAATTAATTGTTCACTTAGTATATTTTCTATTAACCTTCTATGAATATTGAAAATATTACTAACTTAGATAATAAATTAGAATTAATAAATGTAATCTGTAAGGGGGGTTACACTAACAGTTACTAAGAGTTACTAAGGAGTTACGAAAAGTTACTAAGAGTTACTAAAGAGTTACTGAAAAGTTACTAAATGTTACTAAAGAGTTACTAAGAGTTACTGAATAGTTACTAAAAGTTACGATGAGTTACTAAAGAGTTACTAAGAGTTACTAATAGTTACTGAAGAGTTAGTAAGAGTTACTGAAGAGTTACTAAGAGTTACTAAAAAGTTGCTAAAAGTTACTAAATAGTTCCTAAGAGCTACCGAAGAGTTACTGAAAAGTTACGAAAAATTACTGAAGAGTTACTGAAAAGGTACTAAAGAGTTACTAAAGAGTTACTAAGAGTTACTAATAGTTACTGAAGAGGTACTAAATCTACTGAAGAGTTACGAAGAGTTATGAGGAGTGACTAAAAGTTACTAAGAGTTACTGAAAAGTTACTAAACGATACTAAAGAGTTACAGAAAAGTTACTGAAGAGTTACTGAAAAGATACTAAAAATTATTGAAGAGTTACTGAAGAGTTACTAAAGAGTTACTGAAGAGTTACTAAAGAGTTACTGAAGAGTTACTAAAAGGTTACTAAAGACTTACAAAAGAGATGGTAAAGAATTACTGAAGAGTTACCAAGAGTTACTGAAGATTTTCTAAGAGTTACTAAAGAATTACTAAGAGTTACTGAAGAGTTACTAAGAGTTACTAAAGAGTTACTGAAAAGTTATTAAAAGTTACTGAAGAGTTACTAAGAGTTACCCAAGAGTTATTGAAGAGTTACTTTAAGTTACTAAAAGTTACTAGAGAGTTACTAAAGAGTGACTAAAAGTTAATAAGAGTTACTAAAGAGTTACTGAAAAGTTACTAAAAGTTACTGAAGAGTTACTAAGAGTTACCGAAGAGTTATTGAAGAGTTACTTAAAGATACTAAAAGTTACTGGAGAGTTACTGAAGAGTGACTAAAAGTTAATAATAGTTACTAAAAAGTTACTAAAGACTTACTGAAGAGGGGCTAAAGAGTTACTAAAGAGTTACTAAGAGTTACTGAAGAGTTACTAAAAGTTACTCAAAGTTACTAAGAGTTACTAAAGAGTTACTAAGAGTTACTGAAGAGTTACTAAAAGTTACTAAAAGTTACTAAGAGTTACTAAAAGTTACTCAAAAGTTACTAAACATTACTGAAGATTTACTTAAGACTTACTAAAGAGTTACTAAGAGTTACTGAAGAGTTACTAAGAGTTACTAATAGTTACTAAAGAGTTACTGAAGAGTTACTAAAAGTACTAAAGAGTTACTAAGAGTTGCTAAAGTGTTACTAAAGTTACTAAAGAGTTTCTGAAGAGTTACTAAGAGTTACTAAATAGTTACTGAAGAGTTACTGAAGAGTTACTAAAAGTTACTAAGAGTTACTAAAGAGTTACTAAAAAGGTACTAAATGTTACTGAAGAGTTACTAAGAGTTACTGAAGAGTTACTAAGAGTTACTCAAGAGTTACTAAAAGTTACTAAGAGTTACTCAAGAGTTACTAAAGAGTTACTAAGAGTTACTAAAGTGTTACTAAAGAGTTACTGAAGAGTTACTAAGAGTTACTGAAAAGTTACTGAAGAGTTATTAAGAGTTACTGAAATCGTTACTGAGAGTTACTGAAAAGTTACTTTGAGTTACTAAAGAGTTACTAAAATCTACTAAGGAGTTACTGAAGAGTTACTAAAAGTTACTAAGAGTTACTGAAGAGTTACTAAAAGTTACTAAGAGTTACTGAAGAGTTACTAAAGAGTTACTAAGAGTTACTGAAGAGTGACTAAAAGTTACTAAAAGTTAATAATAGTTACTACAAAGTTACTAAAGAGTTATGGAAGAGCTGCTAAAGAGTTACTGAAGAGTTACTAAAGAGTTACTAAGAGATACTAAGAAGTTACTGAAAAGTTACTAAAGTTACCGAAGAGTTACTGAGAGTTACTGAAGAATTACTAAAAAGTTACTACAAATTACTGAAGAGTTACTAAGAGTTACTGAAGAGTTACTAAAAGTTACTAAGTGTTACTCAAGAGTTACTAAAAATTACTGAAGAGTTACTTAAGACTTACTAAAGAGTTACTAAGAGTTACTGAAGAGTTACTAAGAGTTACTAATAGTTACTGAAGAGTTACTGAAGAGTTACTAAAAGTGCTGAAGAGTTACTAAGAGTTACTAAAGTGTTACTGAAAAGTTACTAAGAGTTACTGAAGAGTTACTAAGAGTTACTAAAGAATTACTAAGAGTTACTGAAGAATTACTAAAAGTTACTAAGAGTTACTAAAGAGTTACTGAAGAGTTACTAAGAGTTTCTGAAGAGTTACTAAGAGCTACTGAAGAGTTACTAAAGAGTTACCAAAAGTTATTGAAGAGTTACTGAAGAGTTATTGAAGAGTGTTTCTGGTGAAAATGTGATCGATTTCGATTCCTCGGAAATTTTGGTTCTAACCAAATTTCAACCACGTAGATTCTTTTTACTTAGGCTAGCAAACGGTTTTCAATCAAAATATGTATGAGAATCGAAAATCCCATAGTATCAAAAGATGCTAACAACGCACCCTAGTATGCAGATTGATAATCGAAAGTACTATTTTTTGGTATTTTGTATTAAGAAACTCGAAGTAAAGAAAACAATAAAATTGAAGAAAAATCGCGGAAACCTCAAATGGCATTAAATGTAAATGGCAAGGAATTAAAATTGCAGAAATGTAAATAACAAGAAATCGAAATTGCCAAAAAACAGTAAATGTAGAAAATCTAAGTACAGAATCTTATATTGCATCGAAGGTAAATGACAAAATTTAAAGTACAGGAACTTAAATTGACAAATGTAAATAAGTTACCAGGGAAAGTAAAGAAAGCGATAAAAACAGTCAATGAGAATGGAAATCCAGATCACCAGAAACTTCATGGTTCGTCGTTCTCCGGTAGACTTTCACTTATGCTTTTGTTGTCTCTGCCAATTTCCCCTTTTTCTTCAGGCTTCGTTCTATTTATATGCATCTTTCAATGTAACCTCCCAAGAGCAGTTAAAAAACTGTCACCACGTTTCATGTGCACATTCTTCGATTTTTTTACCTTAGCTTACGGTTTAGAAAACTGCTTCCACGTTCTATGTGCATATTAACTGCTCCTCGATTTCTAACCTTAGCCACGATGTGAAAAACCACTCCTCATGTTCCATCTGCATGATAACCGTTTCCCTCGATCTCGATTCCAGTTATCAAATACGATTTCCCTTAACCTTGACTTTACACTATGCTTTACCATTACTTTCATCGATTTTCCTCTCTTTTCTTATTCTCGATTCCCATTCTCGATTTATGCGTTCATACTATCTCGTGGTCACCGGGTATCTACCAACCATCCTTCCAATTTATCAACTTTTTAACCAATCATATGATCTTCGATTTTCTCTTCTATTTTTCGATCCTTGTATCGATTTCTCACTAACAAAATGCCCCCTTGGAAGAATATAAATATTTGTATCAATTTTATATTCTTTCAAAATAATTCCCGCCCTCAAACGTTCTTGAGGCTCAAAATAACTTTTTAGGGTTTAGGGTTTCTGGGGTTTTCTAGGGTTTCTAGGGTTTCTCTGCTTTATGTCACATATCAAATCACCTCCTTTCTGTTGTCACACCACGCACGCCACGTATTAATTACCCTCTTCGCCTCCGTCGTTCCAAATACCCTAGTCGGCCTCTTTAAATACTTTTGTTAGATTTTTACCCTTGTTTTTTACCACGAACCTAACTCACTTCTTCTTCGTTGCACCTTCTCTTCATCTTCAACCTTTCCTCAAACTGTAATGGCGACCTCCAAATCCTCCGACTTCTCCACCCCACCACTTTCCTCAGTAACTTCGACTCTGATAGAGATAAATGGAAAGAAGTTTGCTCCGGTTCCTTTGATGGAAGAAGCCTCATAGAAGATTGCCGAGACTCAGGTACTTATCCCTTATGTCGCTGATAGTATAGATTATGCATTTGGTGGTCCCATCCGCTACTATGGTGGATCGTTTTCTTCTTTCCTCAGCCTTTCTTCAGAAAGTAAAGTTCTTATTCATCAGCCAGAGGTTCGAATTGATTTCCTGTATACTGTCTCAAAAGTATATCGAACAAGCCCTCCCCACAAAAAACCTTTGTACATTAGATGGTTTGATCGAGTAAAAACCAAGTTTGGGAATCATTGGAGAGATGTAGGGATCTTCGATTTTCTACATCTGTCTCGATGTGATATGTCATTTTTAGATATGGCCATGTTTCTATCCGCGGTCCATTTGTGGAATAGAGACTTACATGCATTGGAACTTCCCTGCAGTCCCCTTTCTCCCACCCTTTTTGAAGTTGCTGCAATTACTGGTCTAAAACCCACAGGGGAGATATATTATAAGGGTGCTTTTCCCTCAGATGATTCTTTAAGGTCAAAAATCGATTGAGAATCGAAAGCTTATGGACATTTCATCGAAAAGCATTTTGTCGATGATCAATCGGTAGCTGTTTCTAATGAGGAGCATGTGGCCTTTCTGGTATATTGGCACTGTACCCACGTCTTTTGCCCCCGATCCATCCAAATCTCGTCCCACTTTTATAATCTTGCCTATCTCCTCCATACTGGCCAACCTAGAATTTGTTTGGCAAAGCTTGTATTGGCCCATGTTTATACTATTTTTGATGAGGCCGTCGACATTTTGAATACCCCAAGAGTCTCAGGGAATTTTTCGGGTCCCAACTGGTTTATTCAATTATGGCTTACTTCAATTTTTGAAAGTATCATTCCCCCAACCTCCAAAATTTCCCCAAGTTTGAATTTAGAAGGCGCTCGATTATCATCCCGACATCCTCACCAAAAATCCTCCGATGAGGCTAGTTATCGAAATTACCTAAAATTTTTGTTGACTCAATTTCATTTTGAGTCGAACTTGGCCCCTTTTACCGTTTATCATGGAAAGGTTAGTGACAAGCTTCGAGGGCCAACCTGGTTTAAATCGAAATTCCCCGCTCTTACTCCAGGGTTGCAATCGGAATTGGTAGAAGTGTGGAGCAATTACTTGACCCAAGATGTTCTTGTATCGGGTTTTCAATCGAAGGATCTTCAACTTGTCATCTATTATCCCCAGCTTTTCTCACGGCAGTTTGGTTTAAGTCAGGCTTTACCTTTTTTCACCCTCGATACTTCCCCAAGGTCCAAATTAAGTGAATCAAATGTTGGACGGGAACTTGCCAAACTGTTACCGCAAAGCTCGATGCATTTCTATCCTTATACTTTTGAATCGAATTATTTGTCTACTCTTGGTTTTTCTTAATGGTGGACCGATTGGTTTTCAAGCATTCATTCTAATTTTGATATAGTCCAATCGAAATTGACTGCGCGTCCTTCTCTCGTGTTTCAGGATAAATCGAAGGCAAAGAAAGGTACATACTCTCATTATCTCCAAATATCTCGATTTGAAATTTTTTATCGAGAATGCTACAACCCCCTGAAATTAGAAGAGACCTTTTATAATGTTGTTATCTCCCTAGTTAATAAAACAGACACCAACAGATCAAACCACAAAATAATCAATCCTCGAGGAAAAACTTCTTTTGAAATGTATTGTCCCAACCATCTTCCCACTTTCCCTACAACCCCCTTTGGAATCGCCAAACCTTTTAACTCATCCTAAATGGGTTCGAGAGTTGAGATCCCTGAAAGAAACTATTTCACCCAAACCCAAGAACAAGGAAATTTCGATATCGAAACTGTCCTACTTCCCTTACCTTAATCTTCCTCAAAATCTTCTTCCTCCCTGGCTTGTCCATATCGACCGAGTCAAGATTTTGACTCCATCACCCTTTGGTGAGATTTTACTGCCTCTTTTTAGAGTATTTTTAATCTTCTTCAAATTGCAATCTAACTGTTTTTCTTTTTCGACAATTTCGAAGCCTCACAAAGTTACCACCTCTGAGAAAGATTGGGAGTCTTCGGATGAATCAGATCCATCTGCCCCCCCTCAGAAGCGAAAACATTCTGCCACAATTTCCTCATCTTCGAGAAAATCAAAGGTTTCTTTTCGCTTCCCTATCTGTTAGAAAAGTAGTTTTAGATCAAGAGGGGGGGGTGAATTGATCTTTGAAAGTTTTTCGCAAATAACAGATTATCTAATTCGAAAATTAAGTTTACAAATCTATTCTTGAATCACAAAGCAATCAATCAAAATAAGCGCAACAACTGAATTTAAATGAGAGAAAGGTTAAGAAAGATATCACCGGTATTTTATACTAGTTCACCCAATACCAGGGCTACGTCCAATCTCCAGCCAAATTCCAGCTGGGTTCTCGCAATATCCTAAATTTTGCAATCAATTATATAAATAAATTTTGTAAGTTATAAATATGTACTGAATATTATGTAGAGTTATTATAAAAATAAAACATGATTTTATAGTAATTTTATCTTAAGAAAATTATAAAATAAAATCCATGGTTAATATTGTGTCAAATAATAATTTAATAATAATTCTTAATAATAAAATTAAATAAATGAATAAATAAATATTTAGAAATTTAATACTATATAAAAAAATTATTAATAATGAATTTATTCATTTAAATATTATGTAAACTTTCTATTAAAAAAAAAATTCACGAAAAGAGAGAAATGGTAGTCGGAACCATAGTTTTGGATCAAGTCAGTGGAACCTTTGAACCGAGCTCGGTGAAATAAGACGATGGAGAATAAAATTAAAGAAAATTCGAGAAGGAGTATAAGCTCGGTAAGATAAGTTTATAAATAGGAAGAAATTTGAAAACTTACTTACACAAAAACATACAATTCCCGTAACTTACAAAACCAACAGAGAGGCACCAAAATTCCGAGAAGAAGAATTCGAGAGAAAGGAGGAAAGGGGAGCATAAGAAATTAAGAGAGTAATAAGATTTTGAAGGAGCCAGGTATGGGTTAGACGTTTAGTTTTATTCATACGAATGTCTGTAATTTTGAAATTGGAGATTACTATTCATCAATTGCAAAGTTTGAAATATTGGTGAAATTCAATTAAGGATGAATTATATAATAAAATTGTTGTTTTTAACTTAAATTGAACATGTTTATAGTTTAATTTTGATTTGGAACTAATTTGGGTGATTGAAACTGAGAAAATTGAAATCTGGATTTTGAAAATGGCGTACTGGAGATGATTACTATTCATATTTTGCAAAGTTTTAAATATTGATAAAATTCTTGAAATTAAGGATGAATTATATAGTAAAATTGTTGTTTTTGACTTAATTTGGACATATTGCATGTTTAATTTTGATTTAGAACTAAATTGGGTGCTTTAAATTGAGAAATTGGAAAATCTAGATTTGAAAATGGCTTACAGGGGAGCGAATGAAGAAGAAAGGACTAGGTGGGAATTTTTGCAAAAGATTAAGGGTAAAATAGTCATTTCACATATTAGGGACATAAATGGAATTTTGAAAAAGATTAAGGGTAAAATAGTAATTTCACATCTTAGGGACATAAATGGAATTTTGAAAAAGATCAAGGGTAAAATAGTCATTTCACACATTAGGGACATAAATGGAATTTTCTTAGGGACATAAATGGAATTTTGAAAAAGATCAAGGGTAAAATAGTCATTTCATATCTTAGGGATATGGATGGAATTATAGGAAATGTTCAAGGGAAAAATTGTCATTTTACAACCTAGGGACATAAATGGAATTTTGAAAAAGGTTAAAGGTATAATCGAGATAAAGTCAAACAGTATATTACACCCTCTTTGTTTACTAGGAAAACGACTTAGTAAACGTTAGAATTTGAGGATAGTGCCTTCATCAAAGTTATAGGTTATTGTCTTATCTTTTCAACACAATTGGAATCATCTTAAAAGGAGGTATAGAACTCAAGATATGGACAAAATACTGAACCCTACGAAATAAATTATTAATAGAAATTGTCTTGCTTAAAACAACTATGAATTGTAATTGAAATTTTGAATACATGAAGGAGATGTTTCTAAGTACTTAATTGATGATAGATTGTTTTGTTTCATACAAGACATAAACATAGTGCATGAAATGTTTTCTGGAAGTCACAGAAAAGTTTTTACAGAAAAGTATTTGGAAATTTATCTTAAGTTGCTACCAAGGACGGTTGGTAGGAATAATGATGTGCAAAATAGAATTTTAAAAATATTTTTGTGAGTCAATTTACTATCAAGAGCATCTGGTAGTGGAATATGACTATGAAAATGGCTGGCCAAATGAGACAGAGAATGAATTATTAAGAATTGAGCTACCAGAATCTCTGATAGTAAATGGGGGAGTAGAATAGGTAAGACAGGACCTCTGGTCTATGGGGATGGACCTCTGGTCTAGGGAGTGTTTGGGCATGGGCAATTCCATAAGTGACCAGTCTTTATTTGATTCTGTGTCGTGGTAGCCTGTCGGGTGCACTGACACTCCGACTACTGTCTACTTGTTCGCATTTAGTGGGACATTGCCGAATCACCGGACAGGGTGATGTTAAGCTCTGGTTCCACTAGACACTCAAATGAGTCTCCATGGAGCACTGAGTCAAAAATAAATTTTTAGATTTTGAGTCAAAAGCATGATTTTAAAGTTTTACGTTTTGAGTCACATTTGCATATCATAAACATGTTGGATGATGAAATTGTAGATTATTCATGATTTGTATGATATTCTCTATTATGATTCCATGAATGATTTATTTGTTTCTCACAATTAATTTTCAAATTAAATTACATATGGTTGTATATTTATATGCAGTTAGGAACTTATTAGAAGGAATGTTTCATTAGTTGATTTTATCGTATGAATGTTTGCTTTATTTGTTGTGGATAAAATTAAATGTCCAACCCCATAAATATTTCAATCCCAGATGTTGGTGACGTATGATGTAGGAATACATAGTCCAAGAGATAGATGTCAGATGCAAAAATTCAGAGCTTAGGTTGGGAATTGTATAACATATAAGTATAACTTTATGACTTGTAATATTTTGAAAACTTTGTACTAGAACTTGTTGGTTGATTTAATATAAAACCTTACCTAAATTAATTGTTCACTTAGTATATTTTCTATTAACCTTCTATGAATATTGAAAATATTACTAACTTAGATAATAAATTAGGATTAATAAATGTAATCTGTAAGGGGGGTTACAGGTTCCACGAGATTAAATGTTTTACAGATATACAATCTTACACTTAATCTACCACAAGAACCAAATTCCAGTTCCTGCACTCAACCTTTCCACCAAGAACTAAATTCCAGTTCTTGATAACCTCTACAACCCAATTCCAGCTGCAGAGAAACATGTGCCCAAATTCCAGGCACCACACAATACAAAAGAATGAAAAAGAAGAAAATAGAAAGCTCAAACCAGTTTATCCAATTCTGCAGTGAGTTTCTTCTTCAAAAGAATGCAAGTTGCCTCAAGAAAGATTTTCAAAAGAACTTCTAAAAACTGTCACGAATCTTTCTTGAAAAGAGTGTTAAAGTTTGCTTGAATGATTGCTTAAGGATGTGTAAAAACTGATATGTAAAAAGTTCAAGCAACTCTGTTTTTAAAGAAGATTTTCAAAACTGCTGCATTAATTAATCTGTTAAAATATCCGTTTAATCTGTTAAAAGAGCTGTTTCTATCTGTTAAAAGTCCTTTTAATCCATTAATACGTTCTTGATTCTTTAACAGATTTGTTTTAACTGATTTGACAACATTTATATCAGTTAAAATACTTTACAAAAAATCTTCTAAGTTAATTCAATCGATTGTTTCGCGATTCAATCGATTGAAATACTGCAAAACTTTCTTATAAAACTTTTCAAGTCATTTTAACTGATAAAGATAGGTTTTAATCGATTAAAAACTCTGTACATAATTTTTCCAAGTTGTTTGAATCGGTTGAAAGGCGTTTTAATCGATTGAAACAGATCTGATCGGTCATAACTCAATTCTGATCGATCATAACTGATTCTGATCGGTCATAATTGCATTCTGATTGATCATCCTGACCCTTTAAGTGATTTTAATCGATTGAAACGTGTTTTAATCAATTGAAAAAATTCTGATCGGTCATAATTGCATTCTGATCGATCATCCTGACCCTTTAAGTGATTTTAATCGATTGAAACGTGTTTTAATCGATTGAAAAAATTCTGATCGCTCATAATTCAAATCTGATCGATCAAATCTGATTCTGACCGGTCATATTTGTATTCTGATCGATCATAATGAGTTCTAAATGGTTTTAATCGATTAAAAGCAAGTTGTATCGATTAAAATACTGTAAAAACACTTCTTTGAACATTCTAAGCAATTTTAATCGGTTATTTCAAAGTTGTATCAGTTAAAAACATGTTTAAGAAAGCTTTTGTCAAAATACTTTATCTTTAATTGTTTAAAACGATTTTAGAGGCATTTTGCAATATCTTTTAAGTGAAGAAAAACCTCATGCAGCAGAAAAGATAAAATGATTTTACCTAAGCATTCCTGTAGACACACTAATCCTTCTACTCTTTTATCTAAGTGACTTGTTGACTGCTGCAAAGTTGACTTTTGACTTCATCTTTGACTTCATCAAATCAATGAGATCTTTGCTAATGTATTTCACTAAGATCTTCATAACTTTCAGTCTCCCCCTATTTGATGAAGACAAACACCATCTTGAAAAAAACTCTGCAAAAGAAGTCACTTGATAATACAGATTAGTGAGAAGTCAAAAATGTATTATTTTCCTATTTCTCCCCCTAAAATGTTGCTCCCCCTAATTTAAGAGTTATTTCTCTAAATTGACTTCTAAATTGACTAAAAGTAAAAGCAACTATTTCTCCCCCTTTTGACTTCATCAAAAAGAGGGAACAGAAGAGAAACAAAGAAATGCAAAGATATTTAACATGCTTAAGATTTTGAAAAAATTTAAAATACGATTCTTTACTCATGTAAAGATCAATCAAAGTTGATTCAAACTTATCTTCATTAACACGTTTGTAATGAAAACAATTAATACGTGTAAAGATAAGGGAATCACGCTTTAGTAGCATGTTACAAGAACAACCATTAACTAAAGCCTTTAGTTTTTCTTTCCAGAATAAAAATTGATTAAAAACAGGACAAAATCGATTAAAATGTTCTTGTTAATGATTTTAATCGATTGAAATAAAGTTTTAATCGATTAAAACATTTAAGAATTTCAAAAATATGAAACATTAGTGTATTCAATCGATTAATTCGACCTTTAATCAATTAAAACAGTAAAGAAAAATGTTGTATAAATTCTTTTAATCGATTTAAAAGATTTTTTATTGAATAAAACACTCAGTTTTGCAAACTATGATATGTTTGATGTGAATTTCTTATGTCTAATCTAGTGATTATTTTGTAAAACTGATCATCTAGAAAAGTGTTCAACAACAATATCAACTACATTGATTAAATTTTCACCAATAGATCCATCAAAATCAGAATAAAATCTTATTTAGCTAATTTTACTGATGTAAGCTAGTTTTTAAAGATTTTAACCGATTGATACGAAGTTTTAATCGATTATTTTGTTATGAAAAGTGTTCCTTTAATCAATTTAATCGATTAAATCGATTTTGTATCAGCTAAAACTCTCAGGGATCTATGTTGAATTTTATCTATGCTAGTTTGATTTGAATTAAACCTATATATTAATCAAAACTAAAGATAATGTGCCTGGTATAAAACCAGTAATATTACAGACCCAGAAAAAATAAGCATCAAAAGAGATAACCAATAAAGAAAGATGAGGAGGGACCCTGTTTATCCATTTAATCATCCCTAATTATTTGTGTCAGATATCAAAATACATGACTCAGTCATTTGATCCCTACCAACTTCAAAAGGCCATAGGCTTCAATTTTTGTTGGAACCAATTTTGCTTTATCAACCATTGAGACACCAACAGCTGTCTCTCCTGTATTAGCAATAGACACAGAAACTTTTCCTGAAAAGGAATCTTTTGCATGGCATTTACTGTTACTATTTTCTGCATTACAGTCCACGGTTGTCCTCTCAATGAAATTAGATGTTCTTTTAGAAACTACTATAAATCACATGAATCACAGGCGAAAAATGTATCGAGATCAGAATCTCCTTCCATAGTAGCCAACCCATTATGAACCTTGCAGTTATCACCATCCAAGCAAATAACTGCATTCTTATCAATGTAGTATGATAGCGTGTTATTCTTACCTTCAATGGATCAGTCATCATTATCTTTGAGGAATGAATCATTTTCAACTTTGTTGTTTCCAATGGTATCATATACTGGAACACAAGTGATTAACTGAACCTCATTTCTAGTAGAGTGGACAAAGATTAGTGATGGTAGCCTAGTTGTCAAGATATAGTTTGTTCTTCCTCAAAGTCCATGTCTTACACTGCATCAGCCTCAATTTCTTCCTGGGCAAAGAAGATAGCGTTGGGCTTACCCTAAACTTTATATTTCAACTTATGATTTTTATCTAATTTGTCACCACATAATCCCTTTGCAATCATGTCAGTAACTTCCTTTCCAAATGTGGAAGTTGAGGTGCTATCTTTCGAATTGGTAGTTGCTGAAACAAACACCTAATGCTTCAAACTGGTTGTAGAATGACTCTGCTACGAATTAACTGGAGTTGACCATGTTTTTGTATACCTTGTTTGTGTTTCCGATTTGGAACTCTTGTTTGTAGCAATTTATTTTTGAATCCTTTTAAAATTCCCTTTTGAAGTCTTGCAAGATGCATACCTTCTTGCAGAGACTGTGGTTTATGAATTCTCACGGATTTTTCCAGTTTAGTTTTTATATCTAACAAAGAAAATCTTAATGTCATTGACTCAGATATAACTACATGAGCCAAAAAGAATCATAAACTTCCAAATATTCTCCCAAATCTTCCTCTTGTTGCAATCTTGATAATTCAACAAGATCCTAAAAAGCACGATCATCAAATCGATATGCCATATCTTGTGATATTTGTTCCCAAGATTTATTCTTGAAACTAGGTTGATGCATGCAATGTTGCTGCAATGAAAAAGTCTTTCCATCCAAGGATAACAACAATAAATTTCCCAAATTATGCTACTAGTCTAGTCTCCAATTCAAAGATTTGTTCAGCCTTCGCTTTCTAATCATGAACCTTTGTGACATTGAAAGGAAATTGGATATGAATACATTCCATAACAGACTACTCGAATCAGACATGTCTGAAACTTATTCGGCACAATTCATGATTGTCTTGTCGCTTATTCATGGCTGTAATGAAAGAAACTAAATTCTCTAATGTATACTATAGTAAATCTGATAATTTCTTTGTTTTCGATCTTTTGAACATGTTTGCAGCAGAGATTTGAGAGGAGAATATGAAAACAAAAGAAAGATTATAAGTTGAGAAATGATAAGTTTAGAACCTGGTTTGATGAAGAAACGGATTTCAAAATTTTTGAAATCAAAAGAGACAAAACTGTAATGTTTCAGCTTTAGATGCAATTGTCCCCTTGGCCAAGGATAGAGTCACAAGTCTCTAGACGATGGGTACATCAGTTTATTTGTTCTTTTGATAAATTTTTGACTTGGTCAACAGATGCAATAAATGTATTATGCAGATTTTGATTGACACAATAACTTGGATCTTTTTACTCTGACTTGCTGATCAAATTTCAATTGGATGATGTAAAAATGATTTTCAGAAACAAATTAATCGATTAATTACCTAATTAACCTGTTAAATTGATCTTTAATATTAGGTTTGAAATTGTAACAGTAAAATGATCGATTAATACATAAAGGAATCGATTAATCTTGTACTGGATGAAATTAATAAAATGATAACAGAATTTGAATCGATTAAAAAAAAATCGATTAGATTTGGCATCTTAGTGTTTTTAGTTGATATAAATCCATTTTAATCGATTAAAACAACAAAACTTAAATCCTGAGAACATTTTAATCGATTAATTCGACATTTCAATCGACTAAAATAGTACGGTCAGATATTCTGATATCCTCTGTAAGTTATTTTAATCGATTAATACTGTTTTATATCAATTAAAACAATCAGTTTAAACAAACAGAATCTGATTTGCTGCTTTCAACTCCAAGGGATTCCCAGATTTTGTTCCTGCAAAACAAATTTAGTATGTTTCTGGTACCCTTTATAGTTATTGGGTCCTAATCAGGTTATTTGAAATGAATTAATTTTTGGAACCCACTTCATTCTTCCTTTAGGAATAACATACTTTTTGATTCTACAATATTTTACTGAGTGACCTTTCTTCATGCAGTAAAAACATTTGATTACAGAGTATGATTTTTTATTTACATTTGTTTTTCTGAATTTCATCCTAGGTTTAAATCCTATGCCAGTTTTATCAAAAATTAGTTTTTGTGACCCAAGTAAAACGTCAAGATTAGCTTGACCTTGTGTAAACCTTAAAACAGTTTGTGATAAGAAATCAATTTTCTTTTGTAATTCTAAACCATTATTACAGGGTTTATTATATGCACAATCAGAATTATCATCTAATTCCAAATTTTCATTCTTGGTTTCTTCATCAACTATTTTCTTTTCAAGAATAGTGATCTTGTTTTCTAATAACGTATTCATGTTTTTCAATCTTTTGTTTTCAGTTTCTAATTTTTTTGCTACTGCATGTATTTCGAAAAAAGCATCTTGTAATGAATTATAATTCATAGAGTCAGAACTTACACTGGTATTTGGTGAATCTGAGTTGACCATTAAGCATATTTCTGTTGCTTCTTCATAGGTCTTTTCAAGGATCTTCCACATTTGTGCAGCAGTTTGACAATGTGCTATCCTGAAAAAATCGTTTCTGTTAAGTGCAGATAAGATAATATTTTTGGCAACACAATCATCTTGGATTAATTTCTTTTCATAGTCATTTAAGCTAGACCAATCTCTGTTAACAATATCAGTTTCTTGTTCTATGATATTCCAAACATTTATACTAACAGATTCAATAAAGATCTTCATCCTCATTTTCCAAAATAGATAATTTGTTCCACAAAACAGTGGAGGTCTATCAATACAAGCACCCTCAGAAAATTTGTTTCCAGCCATGGATCAAAGAACTTGAATAACTTTCAAGCACCTCGCTCTGATACCAATTGTTAGAAAAGTAGTTTTAGATCAAGAGGGGGGGGGTGAATTGATCTTTGAAATTTTTTCGCAAATAACAGATTATCTAATTCGAAAATTAAGTTTACAAATCTATTCTTGAATCACAAAGCAATCAATCAAAATAAGCACAACAACTGAATTTAAATGAAAGAAAGGTTAAGAAAGATATCACCGATATTTTATACTGGTTCACCCAATACCAGGGCTACGTCCAGTCTCCAGCCAAATTTCAGCTGGGTTCCACTAGATTAAATGTTTTACAGATATACAATCTTACACTTAATCTACCACAAGAACCAAATTTCAGTTCCTGCACTCAACCTTTCCACCAAGAACCAAATTCCAGTTCTTGATAACCTCTACAACCCAATTCCAGCTGCAGAGAAACCTGTGCCCAAATTCCAGGCACCACACAATACAAAAGAATGAAAAAGAATTGAAAAAGAAGAAACTAGAAAGCTCAAACCAGTTTATCCAATTCTGCAGTGAGTTTCTTCTTCAAAAGAATGCAAGTTGCCTCAAGAAAGATTTTCAAAAGAACTTCTAAAAACTGTCACGAATCTTTCTTGAAAAGAGTGTTAAAGTTTGCTTGAATGATTGCTTAAGGATGTGTAAAAACTGATATGTAAAAAGTTCAAGCAACTCTGTTTTTAAAGAAGATTTTCAAAACTGCTGCATTAATTAATCTGTTAAAATATTTGTTTAATCTGTTAAAAGTGCCGTTTCAATCTGTTAAAAGTCCTTTTAATCCATTAATATGTTCTTGATTCTTTAACAGATTTGTTTTAACTGATACGACAACGTTTATATCAGTTAAAATACTTTACAAAAAATCTTCTAAGTTAATTCAATCGATTGTTTCGCGATTCAATCGATTGAAATACTGCAAAACTTTCTTATAAAACTTTTCAAGTTATTTTAACTGATAAAGATAGGTTTTAATCGATTAAAAACTCTGTACATAATTTTTCCAAGTTGTTTTAATCGGTTGAAAGGCGTTTTAATCGATTGAAACAGATCTGATCGGTCATAACTCAATTCTGATCAATCATAACTGATTCTGATCGGTCATAATTGCATTCTGATCGATCATCCTGACCCTTTAAGTGATTTTAATCGATTGAAACGTGTTTTAATCGATTGAAAAAATTCTGATCGGTCATAATTGCATTCTGATCAATCATCCTGACCCTTTAAGTGATTTTAATCGATTGAAACATGTGTTAATCGATTGAAAAAATTCTGATCGCTCATAATTCAAATCTGATCGATCAAATCCGATTCTGTCCGGTCATATTTGTATTCTGATCGACCATAATGAGCTCTAAATGGTTTTAATCGATTAAAAGCAAGTTGTATCGATTAAAATACTGTAAAAACACTTCTTTGAACATTCTAAGCAATTTTAATCGGTTATTTCAAAGTTGTATCAGTTAAAAACATGTTTAAGAAAGATTTTGTCAAAATACTTTATCTTTAATTGTGTAAAACGATTTTAGAGGCATTTAGCAATATCTTTTAAGTGAAGAGAAACCTCATGCAGCAGAAAAGATAAAATGATTTTACCTAAGCATTCCTGTAGACACACTAATCCTTCTACTCTTTTATCTAAGTGACTTGTTGACTGCTACAAAGTTGACTTTTGACTTCATCTTTGACTTCATCAAATTAATGAGATCTTTGCCAATGTATTTCACTAAGATCTTCATCACTTTCACTATCATCCTTGTTTATTCGACTTCTTTTTTCCATGGCTGATTCATTTCTCGTTCAGAAACAAAAATAAAAAAAGAGTCCTCGAGCCCCTCGACCACCTATCGTAAATCCGTTATCGACGGACTCTAACACGGTCAGTAAAGCGGGCCAAACGACACCAACCACTCATTCGAGTCACGTAAGAAATTTCCCTTTTCACATAAATTTCGTATATCTAGAATTCGACAAGGCCTATAACATGATTCCAAATTTCGATATTTTCAGGACCATCCATCGTCTACGGTATCGACGAATGTCGATTCTTTACTTCAATCATCAATACCCATTCTTGAGGTACAGTTTAAAACAAAAAAAATTATATATTTTTATTCGATTTGTTTTACACATTTCCCCTCTCTAACCTATGTTTCGATCCACAGCAACCCGATGTTAGAATCGCACAGCGGAATGTTCGCGTGGTCGGACAAAAACCAAGAGGGGGGGTGAATTGGTTTCTTAATAAAAATTAGGTTTTCAAAATTTTCCCCAAATTTTACCGATTAAAAACTGCGTAAATGTAAATAGAGAAGAGTAGAGAAGATTACACAGTAGGTTTATACTGGTTCGGATCAAAAGATCCTACGTCCAGTTGCTAATCACTCAAAAGAGGATTAACGCTGTCACTAAGAACAAATTGTTACAAACAGATTACAGATGAAAAGATAAAGATAAGAAAACACCTCTCTTGAAATCCACAAGAGATGATGAACAGCTTTCCCCAGAGACGGCACAACACACAATCCACTAAGAACTCCACTTAGTGATTCTTATCGCTTCTAGCCTCACACCAGGTTTCCAAAAGCCCCCTTTCCTTGCAACAAACAGTTCTCTGGCACTCACAGCACTTAACTTTTGTATGGAAAGAGTTGTTCTACTTTTCTGAGTGCCAAAGCAGAGTTTAAGTAGGGAAATTAGGGTTTAGGAATTGGGAATTTCGAAACTAGGGTTCTTGGTAATTGGGTTTTCGAAAATAGGGTTAATTTGAAATTTAAATTGAAAATCAGAATGAAATAATCGATTATTTGGAGTGATAATCGATTAAAACAGAGCCAAATACGTCAGAACCCAAACCTCTCTGGAATAATCGATTATTTGGTGAAATAATCGATTATCTCATACGGAATCGTACAAAACAATCGATTATTTTGTTGTTTTAATCGATTAAAACAGTGAGTTTGTATAGAAAGTGTTTTCTCACTTGTTTTAATCGATTATTTACCTATATAATCGATTAAAGCCGAGCTCTGAATGATAATTTTGAGCTTTTTGAAGCTTCTAAGTTACGGACTATGTACTGGCTATCTTAGATTCTATAATTATAGACTCAATCAAACTAAAACAGAGTTATTACAATACAGAAATCATCAATCTTCAATCTTCAATACTCTAAGTCTTTAAGCTCTTGGATCATCATCAAAATCAACATTCTTCATGATCATTATTTGCAACATCAAGTCCTTGAATGTTCAACAATCTCCCCCTTTTTGATGATGATCAAAATTATCTTTTTAAAGCCCTTGTAATAACCTGTTTTATCTGTCATACTAACAAACACATTAAACATACCAGATAAAATTTAATATTGAATCATAGGCTTTAAATTTTTCTCCCCCTATTTTGATTATAATAAAAAAGAACTCTGCAACATCAATCATAAGAGCTCCCCCTCAAGATATGCATAAGTTAGAGAAAGCTCCCCCTCAATTATAGCATGAAAGAAACATCAAATTTTATTTCATAATCAAGTTTTTAAGGTTTTTACACATTATAACCTATGAATATCCTGCATCACGAATTTAATCATAACAATCATCCAAAAACAGTCAAATTAAGCAGAATTTAAGCTATTTCTAATATCCCTAAGTCTCTTCTAAGATCATAGAATCTATCCTTGGGTAGAGGCTTAGTAAATATATCTGCTAATTGACGTTTAGTGTCTACATACTCTATCTTACAGTTTCCTTTGCTGATATGATCTCTTAAAAAGTGATGTCTAATCTCAATATGTTTAGTCCTAGAGTGCATTACTGGATTCTTAGTTAGATTAATTGCACTCGTATTATCACACATTAAGGGTATGTCATTTAAATATATACTATAATCCTCTAACTGTTGTTTCATCCACAGAATTTGAGTGCAACAACTACCAGCTGCAATATATTCAGCTTCAGTGGTAGATAAAGCTACACATGCTTGTTTCTTAGAATGCCATGATATTAAGGATGAACCTAACAAATGACATGTCCCACTAGTGCTTTTCCTATCAATTTTACATCCACCATAATCAGCATCAAAATATACTAATAAACTAATACAAGCATCAGACGGATACCACAAGCCAAATCCAGTAGTTCCTTTTAAGTATTTTAAAATATGTTTTACTGCAGTTAGGTGAGATCTTTAGGACAAGCCTGAAATCTAGCACACACACAGACAGAATGCATAATATCAGGTCTACTTGCAGTTAGATATAACAGAGATCCTATCATACCTCTATAAATAGTTTGATTAACTTCCAAACCTGATTCATCCTTGTCTAAATAGCATGAAGTTCCCATGGGTGTGTTAGCTTCCTTTGAGGTGTCCATACCAAACTTTTTGAGAATCTCTTTGCAGTATTTAGTTTGAGAGATGAAAGTGCCATCTTTAAGTTGCTTGATTTGAAGTCCAAGAAAGAATGTTAATTCTCCCATCATAGACATTTCAAACTCTCCCTGCATAATCTTAGCAAATTCTACACACAACGAATTATCAGTTGATCCAAAAATAATATCATCAACATATACCTGGACCAATAAGATATGTTCTTTAACTTTCTTAATAAATAGTGTAGAATCAATTTTTCCTCTTGAAAAATCATTTGCAGTTAGGAAACTACTTAATCTTTCATACCAAGATCTAGGAGCTTGTTTCAACCCATATAATGCTTTCTTCAATTTGAAAATATGATTAGGATTATTAAAATCTTCAAATCCAGGGGGTTGCTCTACATACACTTCTTCTTTAATAAAACCATTTAAAAATGCACTCTTAACATCCATTTGATATAATTTAAATTTCATCATAGATGCATAAGCAAGAAGTAGGCGTATAGCCTCTAACCTGGCAACAGGAGCATAAGTTTCATCATAATCTATACCTTCCTCCCGACAATAGCCTTTTGCAACAAGTCTGGCTTTATTCTTTGTTATATTACCATCTTCATCAAGCTTATTTCTGAATACCCATTTAGTTCCAATAACTTGATGTGAATCTTCTCTTGGGATTAATTCCCAGACTTGATTCCTTTCAAATTGGTTAAGTTCTTCTTGCATGGCTATGCACCATTGATCATCTTTAAGTGCTTCCTCAATGTTTTTAGGTTCAATCTGTGATACAAAAGCAACAGACATACAGAAATTATTCATATTTCTAGTTCTTACCCCTTTTGAGATGTCACCTATGATATTGTCCATTGAGAGTCCTCTAGGTGATTTCCATTCTTTTGCTAATTGAGGAGTTTGAGAAGGCACATTATCTTCCAAGTATAATTCATCAAGGGCCTCTCTTATATATTCATCATCACCTGCAAGTCTTTTATTTGACTCAAGAGGATTTCCCCAAGGTCTACAATCTCATCAAAGGTAACATGTATAGATTCTTCTATATTCAAAGTTCTCCTATTAAACACTCTATATGCCTTGCTAGTTAAAGAATAACCTAGAAAGATGCCCTCATCGACTTTTGAATCAAATTTTCCTAGATTGTCTTTTCCATTATTTAGTACAAAACATTTACATCCAAAAATCTTTAAATGAGCAACATTAGGTTTTCTACCATTAAACAATTCATATGGAGTAGTTTTAATAATTGACCTAATGAGCATTCTATTTAACACATAACATGCAGTGCTAACCGCATCAGCCCAAAAATATTTAGGAACATTTGATTCATTTAACATAGTTCTAGCAAGTTCCTCTAATGACCTATTTTTCCTTTCAACTACACCATTTTGTTGGGGAGTCCTAGGAGCAGAAAAGTTATGTAGTATACCATTTTCCTCACAATAATTCTCAAACTTTTCATTTTGAAACTCACCACCATGGTCACTTCTTAATACTTTAATTCTTAGGTCTTTCTCATTTTGAATTTGTTTAGCAAACTTTCTAAAGACCTTAAAAGCTTCACTTTTCATAGTTAGGAAAAATGTCCAAGTATATCTTGAGTAATCATCAACAATTACAAGTCCATAATATTTTCCACCAAAGCTTTTTATCCTAGAAGGTCCAAATAAATCTAAGTGTAATAATTCTAGGGGTTTTGAAGTGGAAATCACATTCTTTGATTTAAAAGATGATTTTACTTGTTTACCTTTTTGGCATGCATCACACAATCTATCTTTTTCAAATTTTAACTTAGGCAATCCAATAACTAAGTCTTTTGATATCAATTTATTCAAGTGATGCATATTTATATGAGCCGCTCTTTTATGCCATAACCAAGGGTTCTCTTCCTTAGCAACTAAACATGTTATACTAGACTCATTTAAGCAATTCAAATCAATCCAATATATGTTGTTATGCCTAATGCCTTTTAATTCTACTTTTTCAGAATCTATTAAATGTATGGTGCAAAATTTGCTTTCAAAAGTTACCTTGAATCCTTTGTCACACAATTGGCTTATGCTAAGAAGGTTATGCTTTAATCCATCAACAAGAAGCACATCCTTAATCTCCAATGTGTTTGCACCACCTATGTTTCCAATTCCGAGAATCTTCCCTTTGTTGTTATCCCCATAAGTCACATATCCTTGTTCTTTGGCTTTGAAACTTACAAATTTCGTTTTATCTCCAGTCATATGTTTTGAGCATCCACTATCAAGATACCACATAGACTTCTTTGATTTGGAAGTTTCCTACAAAACAAGAACATAGTAAACTTAGGTCCCCATAACTTTTGGGTCCTTGGGGTTAGAGACAAACAAAATTATTTAACAATTGGAACCCAAATATATTTACCTTTAGGAACACCAAAATGTTTAATTTTACACTTATTTGAAGTGTGACCTTGTTTCATACAATAGAAGCATGCATTTGAAGTAGTTTTAGAACAAGATACATTATTAACATGACATTCTCTAGTTCCTTTTTCTACCCATACTCTTTTCTTTTTAGTTTTACTCTTTTTGAAAGGAACTCTTTGATTTACATTATTTTGAGTAATTACCATTTCATGCTTCTTAAGATCAACAATTTCTTTTTCGGCTTTGTCAAGCAAATGGTTAAGAATATCTATGTCATATTCATGCTCTTTACAATTTGCACAAGCTAAGTCCTTATTCTCATCTAAGCATACAATTTTCGTATTAGCTACCTCCTTTTCTTCTAAACATGCAATTTTCAATTTTAAGGACTCATTTTCCTTTTCGGATCTTCTTAGATTTTTCTTTACAACTTTATATTCTTTTTTCATATCCATAAATGCAGTAAATAACTCATTATAGGCATTTTGCAATTCATCATTGTCATTTTCTTCACTAGAGGATGAATCGGAATCACTAACCTCAAAATCTGAAGAAATGTTGTCATTTGTCATCAAGCAAATGTTTGCTTCTATTTCTGAGTCGCTTGATTCTGAATTTGAATCACTGTCATCCCAAGCAATATATGCTTTCTTCTTGAATTGCTTTTTGCCCTTGTGTTCATCATTTTTCTTGTTTGGGCATTCGGTCTTCATATGTCCTGCTTCACCACAACCAAAGCATTTTATATTAACGGAAGAATTTTCTTTTACCTTTCCCTTACCTTTGAAAGGATGTCTTCCTTTTGCTTTCATCATCTTGGTGAACTTCTTTATAAAAAGACTCATCTCTTCTTCATCAATTTCGGAGTCTTCTTCTTCTTCTTTCTTATTTTTGCTTTTTGAAATCTCGGTCTTGAAAGCTAGGTTCCTCTTTTGATATTGGCCCTCTTCCTCATTTAGTCTTCCAAGGTCAAGTTCATGCTCCCTAAGCTTTCCAAATAACGCCGCCATAGACATAGTGGCAAGATTTTGTGACTCCGAGATGGCCGTCACCTTTGGTTGCCATTTCCTATCCGAGAGATTTCAAAATTTTAACATTTAATTCATCAACGTCAAAAATTTTACCTAGTCCGGTGAGGTGGTTCACGATGTGAGTGAAACGCTTTTGGACGTCAAATATTGTTTCTCCGGGTTGCATCCGGAACATTTCGTACTCTTGAATTAGAGAATTTTTACGCGCTCTTTTGACGTCATCGGTTCCTTCGTGGGTCACCCTTAGCATTTCCCACATTTCCTGTGCACTTTTACAAACCGAAATTCTATAGAACTCATCAAGGGTTAGAGCGAGATGAAATAATGTTTCTAGCCCTAACATCAAATTGTGCTTTTCGACTTTCTTCGCAGTCCATCTAGATAAAGGTTTAAGAACGTCAACACCGTTCTCAGTAGTTTTAGGAACAAATGGACCGTTTAAAATAGCGTCCCAAACGCCTCTATCAACAGACTCTAGAAAAATTTGCATACGTACTTTCCAGAAAGGATAATTTTGACCCGCAAAAAGTGGGGGTCTGTTGATAGACGCACCTTTGGCAAAAGTTTGATTTTGTCCGGCCATTTTCGAAAATTTGAATGACTATCAAAGCAAGCTCTGATACCACTTGTTAGAATCGCGCAGCGGAATGTTCGCGTGGTCGGACAAAAACCAAGAGGGGGGGTGAATTGGTTTCTTAATAAAAATTAGGTTTTTGAAAATTTTCCCCAAATTTTACCGATTAAAAACTGCGTAAATGTAAATAGAGAAGAGTAGAGAAGATTACACAGTAGGTTTATACTGGTTCGGATCAAAAGATCCTACGTCCAGTTGCTAATCACTCAAAAGAGGATTAACGCTGTCACTAAGAACAAATTGTTACAAACAGATTACAGATGAAAAGATAAAGATAAGAAAACACCTCTCTTGAAATCCACAAGAGATGATGAACAGCTTTCCCTAGAGACGGCACAACACACAATCCACTAAGAACTCCACTTAGTGATTCTTATCGCTTCTAGCCTCACACCAGGTTTCCAAAAGCCCCCTTTCCTTGCAACAAACAGTTCTCTGGCACTCACAGCACTTAACTTTTGTATGGAAAGAGTTGTTCTACTTTTCTGAGTGCCAAAGCGAGTTTAAGTAGGGAAATTAGGGTTTAGGAATTGGGAATTTCGAAACTAGGGTTCTTGGTAATTGGGTTTTCGAAAATAGGGTTAATTTGAAATTTAAATTGAAAATCAGATCGAAATAATCGATTATTTGGAGTGATAATCGATTAAAACAGAGCCAAATACGTCGAACCCAAACCTCTCCGGAATAATCGATTATTTGGTGAAATAATCGATTATCTCAGTACGGAATCTGTACAAAACAATCGATTATTTTGTCTGTTTTAATCGATTAAAACAGTGAGTTTGTATAGAAAGTGTTTTCTCACTTGTTTTAATCGATTATTTACCTATATAATCGATTAAAGCCGAGCCTAAATGATAATTTTGAGCTTTTTGAAGCTTCTAAGTTACAGACTATGTACCGGCTATCTTAGATTCTATAATTACAGACTCAATCAAACTAAAACAGAGTTATTACAATACAGAAATCATCAATCTTCAATCTTCCATACTCTAAGTCTTTAAGCTCTTGGATCATCATCAAAATCAACATTCTTCATGATCATTATTTGCAACATCAAGTCCTTGAATGTTCAACACCCGAGGCTGTACAAAATCCTCCTCCCGCACCAACGCACCTCGACCCACCTTCCCCTAGTAATAATTTCTTTCTTTACTGTTAAATTCTACCTTATTTTTATTAAGATTTTTCTATTCATTCCCTCGAATTCATTTTCTTTCCAGTAAATGTCCCCATAGTCCATGTTCAAGATTCCCCTCCGCCAATTTTTGCAGAGCAACCGGCTTCCCCGCCTTTTGCTATTCCATCTGTCGAGTTGATTTCTTCGACGCTGCCTGAAATAAGCGATCCTACCCCAGAGGATTTGCCAGAGTATCGTATTACTATTGAAGAAGATCCTTTCTCAATCCTCGATATTCTATTGTCTGAAGATGCCACTCCTTCGAGCCACTCATCCAAACCACCCACGTCATCAACTGAAGAAGCGCACCAACTGATACAACGATTCAGGTCTTTCTTCTACTCTTCGCCCTGGAAGTGTTGGTGGAATCGCGCGAGAAAAAGCAATCTTTTCAAAAAATTCTAACTTCTATCGAAGCGTTCCCTGATGACGCTCTTCCGAAGAGTTTCGATATTAGAGTCACGGCGGCCACCGATTTATTCAACAGAGCTTATGCTGCAAGGAAGAAAAAGCAATCGATAGCGACCGAGTTAGCTGGCATTTCTTCCTTCCAGGCTGAAAAATCGAATCTGCTGAAAACTCAAAAGCTCAATCTAGAAGAGGCGTTGACCGCACAATCTTCGGTCAGAAGTGAGATCGAAGAATTGGAGAAGAGACTTCAGCAGCTTAGGTCACAAGATGAGTTCCTCACAGTAGAAGTAAATTCGATCAAATCCTCTGCGAAAGAAGTGACACTTTCTTTGGGGCAAAGCATGGAGCACAAACGCAAAGTGATCGTCGAAGAAAATTCAACTTTCTCTTCTTGGATGCAATTGTTAATAGACTTCGATCAACTTAAATTTCAATACTTAATTTTGTAGAACATATTATTTGAATTAATGTCGAATGTTTATTTCCCTTATTCGAGGTTTATAGTCTTTCAAGTATTTACCATTTATCGACAAGACTTTCTCTTTATTGTACCAATCGACAATTGAATAAGCATTACTCGATAATACTTTAACAACTTCAAAAGGTCCTTCCCAATTTGGCGACCATTTACCATAATTTTTACATTTCTTATCCATTAGCAAAATCGTTTTCCAAACTAAGGCACCTTCACTAAATGTTTTCTGTCGAACTTTCTTATTATAGACTCGAGCGATTTGATTCTTTTGTAAAATAATACTATTCAACGCTTGCAATCTTATTTCATCGAGTTCATTTAATTCATCGTACATCAAGTTCCAATAATCACAACTGGGTAAATCATTTTGTTTTTGTATTCGAGTTGACTCAATATTTATTTCGATGGGTAAAACTGCATCATACCCATAGACTAACTTATATGGAGTATTCTACAAAGAATCTTTCGGCGAATTTCGATAGGCCCACAGAATTTGTAATAACATTTCGTGCTAGGTTTTTGGTTTATTACTGACATGTTTCTTGATTAAACCAATAATTACTTTATTAATTGCTTCGACCTGCCCATTAGCCTGAGCATAATATGGGGTTGATGCTAATAACTGAATATTTCTCGATTCGGCATATCTAACCATCTTTTTACCAGTAAAAACTGTCCCTCTATCAATGGTAATAGACTGTGGGATCCCGAATCGATAAACGATGTATTCTTCAATAAAATCAATTACATCTTGTTGATCGACATCTTTTAACGGAATTGCTTCTACCCATTTCGAAAAATAATCGACAGCTACGATTATATATCTATGTCCCTTTGATGACTGTGGAAAGATTTGTCCGATTAAATCTATGGCCCAACCTCTGAAAGGTCATGGTTTGATAATCGAGTGTAGTTCGCTAGCAGGAACTTGTTGTATAGGACTAAATTTCTGACATTCTTCGCAGGACTTAGCATACTCGATACAATCTTTTAAAATCGAAGGCCAGTAATATCCTTGTCGAGTTATCATCCATCTCATCTTCTGGCCTACCATATGGGCACCGCATATTCCATTATGCACTTCAGTCATTGCTAAATAAGCATCGTCATTCCCTAAACATCTAAGTAACACTCCATCGATACCTCTTTTATATAATTCATCATTCAACAAAACGTATTTTACTGCTCGATATTTAATTTTCTTATCGGTTCTCCCATTTGGATTTTGCAAATAGTCTATAATCGACTTTCTCCAATCTTGATCATCTAAGTCACTAATCTATAAAATTTCACTTTCTTAAGGTAATTTTTCTTTTATTTGAATCATTTTTTGTAAATTTTTCAGAGATATCTTATACTTAGTCGCAATTTGAGCCAACTCATTGTGTTGAAAGTCCCACATCGCCTACCTCATATCATTTGGTATGGTTTAATACATGTTAGGCTACTCCACATATTGCCAATTGGTTTTATGTTGGAATCTTAACATGGTATCAGAGCCAAAGCCTAACATATTTCCGGTTATTGTCATGGGCCAAAAGTTGCCCTTTAGTTGGGTCAAAAGTACCCTTTGCCTGGTCTGGCAGGCTTCGTTGGAGGGGGTGTGTTGAAAGTCCCACATCGCCTACCTCATATCATTTGGTATGGTTTAATACATGTTAGGCTACTCCACATATTGCCAATTGGTTTTATGTTGGAATCTTAACACATTGGCTTCCCGATTGAACTCTCGGGGAACATATTCGAATGTTATGTCATCGAACATTCTGCTTAAAGTCATTACTCTTTCTAGATATCTGAACAAATTGGTGTTGATACATTTATACTCTTTTCGTACTTGTTTGATCACTTATAATTTTAGGTTCATGCTGACCAAGAGTTGCCCCACTGGAAGTTTCAAAAAAAGTCCGTTTACATTTTCTTTTTTATTTTTGAAGTTTTATTGCCCTATTCTTCCAAACTTTTCCAGGGTGGTTCACATAGCTAGACTTAGCATTTTTCCTTGCTGATCTTTTCTGTTGAATCCTATGATTTTAGGTGCATGCTGACCAAGTGTTGCCCCATTGGAAACTCATTAAAATGGCCGTTTACTATTTCTTTTTTATTTTTGATGTTTTATTGCCCTATTTTTCTAAATATTTCTGGGGTGGCTCACATAGCTAGACTTAGCATTTTGCCTAGCTGATTTTTTCTATTGAATCCTATAATTTTAGGTGCATGTTGACCAAGAGTTGACAACTATAAACTCTAACAAAAGGCCGTTTACTATTTGTTTTCGATTTTAGAAAATTTATTGTCCTATTTTTCCAAACTTTTCTAGGGTGGTTCATATAACTAGACTTAGCATTTTGCCTTGCTGATGTTTTCTGTTGAATCCTATGATTTTAGGTGCATTTTGACGGAGAGTTGCCCCACCAGAAACTACAAAAAAAGGCCGTTTACTTTTTTTTTTTTTTATAGCCCTATTTTTCCAAACTTTTCTAGGGTGGTTCACATAGCTAGACTTAACATTTTGTCTTACTGATTTTTTCGGTTGAATCCTATAATTTTACGTGCATGCTGACCAAGAGTTGCCCCACTAGAAACTCCAAAAAAAAGCCGTTTACTTTTTCTTTTTTATTTTTGAAGTTTTATTCCCCTATTTTTCAAAACTTTTCTGGGGTGGTTCACATAGCTAGACTTAGAATTTTGCCTTGCTGATTTTTTCTGTTGAATCCTATGATTTTAGGTGCATGCTGACCAAGAGTTGCCCCACTGGAAACTGCAAAAAAAGGCCGTTTACTTTTTCTTTTTTATTTGTGAAGTTTTATTGCCCTATTCTTCCAAACCTTTCCGGGGTGGTTCACATAGCTAGACTTAGCATTTTCCCTTGCTGATTTTTTCTATTGAATCCTATGATTTTAGGTGCATGCTGACCAAGTGTTGCCCCATTGGAAATGCCAAAAAAAGGCCGTTTACTATATTTTTGAAGTTTTATTACCCTATTTTTCTAAACATTTCTGGGGTGGCTCAAATAGCTAGACTTAGCATTTTTCCTTGCTAATTTTTTCTGTTGAATCCTATGATTTTAGGTGCATGCTGACCAAGAGTTGGCCACTGGAAACTCCAACAAAAGGCCGTTTTGAAGCACTTGTTGGATTTGATGAAGACATATTGAGTTGATATAGTTTTGTTTGTGGGTGTGTAGATGAATAGGTTAGAAGTATAGAACTTAATCTCTTGATAGGCCAATAGATTTTGTGATAAGCGCCTTAAAATGATGCATCTTATTGAAATCATTTTTCTGCATGAAAAACTAACATTTAAGCATTAAAAGAACAAACTAACTTTTTCAATCTGTTGAAAAGGAATTTCAATCTGTTAAAATCACTTAACATAAGAAATGTTCATATATAGTCAAAATTTCAATTGATTGAATTGCAGAATCAACAAGTTAAAATGTTCTTAATGAATTTTTCAAATATTAAAGGTTTCGCATTTTCAATCTGTTGAAATGTTTTTTAATCTGTTGAAACAAAGAGACCATTTTTTAGTCTAAGAGGTTACAGGATTTCAATCCATTGAAATGTTTTTTAATCTGTTGAAACAGAAAGACCATTTTTTCTGTCTAAGAGTTTTCAGGATTTCAATCCATTGAAATGTTTTTTAATCTGTTGAAACAGAGAGCTATCATTTTTCACTAAGCCATTTCAATCCATTAAAAACACGAATCAATCGATTGAATGAAGTTTTAAATAAAATCAATCGATTGAAACATCATTTTAATCGATTGAAAAGCATTCTGATCGATCATAATTCGATTCTAATCGATCATAATTAGTTCTGATCGATCATAATGTTGTTCTAATCGATCATAATCGATTCTAACCTGTTATATTTTCATTCTGATCGATCATTTGCTTCTCTAAATCAGTTTTTAACAGATTAAACGTTCTGGTTCTCTCTTTTACTCTGTAAATATAGATTTGATCTATCTTCTGAAATATACAATTTGAGAAAACATTTGAAAGCAATCTTTGACCATAACTTTCATTGTGCATTTAGAATCTTTTCATATCATAAGGTGCTTTGATCAAGATTGTTGTTCATCAAAGAGAGAAAGTTCTGAGTTAGAATTGCTTCTGGACATCTATACGGATAAAGCTGCAGTCCAGGTTTTTTCTTTTCATATTCTTGTATAAAGAGTGATTGTGTAGATTGGTTTTTGATCTGCACTGGTTACAGTAACTGGATTTGGTTACTGGGAGGTTTTCAAGAGTCTATCTTGTGGGTTTGTAAGATAGTTCTTGGGGTAGATTGGTGAGTATCTACTGGTTGTAATTTTCACTTGGTATTAGTGGAACTTGGCAGATTTGTCAAGAACTGGATGTAGCTCTGGTAAAGAGTGAACCAGTATAAATTTGTGTGTTGAATTTCTACTTTCATCTCTTTTATTTCTTGTCTATATTCTTGCTGTGATTAAAATCAAATCTACCTATAGAAGAATTGAATAAAGATAAATCATTCTTCCCAAAGAAAGTGTGTTTTGCGAAAAAGTTTCTAAAGTTCAATTCACCCCCCCTCTTGAACTCAACCATTAATTATTTCAATTAGTACCAGAGCTGGTTCTTGTAAGTTACTCAAGAATTCGGTCCAAGAATGGCTGAGGGAAAGATGAATTTTTCGGAAGGAGCCTCCATAAACAGGCCTCCTCTTTTCGTTGGTGTGAATTATTCTTTCCGGAAGGTTAGAATGAAAATCTTTATTGAATCTCTTGATAGAGGTATTTGGGAAACAATTGTCAATGGGCCTTTCAAACCAACTCATACGAGTAGATGGTAAAATTGTTGAGAAAAATTGGGCTGAGTTAACCGATGCGAGAAAATAGGAGAGTCCAATATGATTATACTCGCTAAAAATATTATTACCTCTGCTTTAAATCTTGATGAGTTTTTCAGGGTGTCTCAATGTGCCTCTGCCAAAGAGATGTGGGAAATTCTAGAGGTCACTCATGAGGGTACATCTGACGTGAAAAGGGCAAGAAAGCATGAGTTAATTAGAGACTATGAATTGTTTAAAATGCAGCAAGGAGAAACAATTGCAGATGTACAGAAAAGATTCACGCATATAGTCAATCATTTAATTGGGCTAGGAAAGACTTTTGACAAGGAAGAGTTGAACATCAAAATCTTGAAGTGTTTGGACAGAACTTGGCAACCAAAGGTGACAGACTATATCAGAATCAAGAGACTTGACTCGAAATGACTACTCGCTTCACTATTTTGTAAGTTAAGGGAACATGAGTTGGAAATCAATCGGTTCAAAGAACAAGAGAATGTAGAGAAGAAAAGCGAAACATTGTTCTCAAGACGATTGAAGAAAATAGTGAGTCTGAAGAAGATGAATCCGAGAATCGACTTTGTTGGTTAAGAAGTTTGGGAAATTTCTTAGAAGGAAGAACAGAACTGGCCAAGTAAAAGGTACACCGATAAAAAGACTGAATCTATTCAAAATACTCGTTACTTGTTATTCTTGTGGTAAGTAGGGATGTAATATCCTAAATTTTGCAATCAATTATATAAATAAATTTTGTAAGTTATAAATATGTACTGAATATTATGTAGAGTTATTATAAAAATAAAACATGATTTTATAGTAATTTTATCTTAAGAAAATTATAAAATAAAATCCAAGGTTAATATTGTGTCAAATAATAATTTAATAATAATTCTTAATAATAAAATTAAATAAATGAATAAATAAATATTTAAAAATTTAATACTATATAAAAAAAGTATTAATAATGAATTTATTCATTTAAATATTATGTAAACTTTCTATATAAAAAAAAAATCACGAAAAGAGAGAAATGGTAGTCGAGAACCGTAGTTTTGGATCAAGTCAATGGAACCTTTGAACTGAGTCGGTGAAATAAGGCGGTGGAGAATAAAATTAAAGAAAATTTGAGAAGGAGTATAAGTCGGTAAGATAAGTTTATAAATAGGAAGAAATTTGAAAACTTACTTACACAAAAACATACAATTCCCGTAACTTACAAAACCAACACAGAGGCACCAGAATTCTGAGAAGATGAATTTGAGAGAAAGGAGGAAAGGGGAGCATAAGAAATTAAGAGAGTAATAAGATTTTGAAGGAGCCAGGTATGGGTTAGACGTTTAGTTTTATTCATACGAATGTCTCGTAATTTTGAAATTGGAGATTACTATTCATCAATTGCAAAGTTTGAAATATTGGAGAAATTCTTTCAATTAAGGATGAATTATATAATAAAATTATTGTTTTTAACTTAAATTGAACATGTTTATAGTTTAATTTTGATTTGGAACTAATTTGGGTGATTGAAACTGAGAAAATTGAAATCTGGATTTTGAAAATGGCGTATCTGGAGATGATTACTATTCATATTTTGCAAAGTTTTAAATATTGATGAAATTCTTGAAATTAAGGATGAATTATATAGTAAAATTGTTGTTTTTGACTTAATTTGGACATATTGCATGTTTAATTTTGATTTAGAACTAAATTGGGTGCTTTAAATTAGGAAATTGGAAAAATCTGGATTTGAAAATGGCTTACAAGGGAGCGAATGAAGAAGAAAGGACTAGGTGGGAATTTTTGCAAAAGATTAAGGGTAAAATAGTCATTTCACATATTAGGGACATAAATTGAATTTGAAAAAGATTAAGGGTAAAATAGTCATTTCACATCTGAGGGACATAAATGGAATTTTGAAAAAGATCAAGGGTAAAATAATCATTTCACACATTAGGGACATAAATGGAATTTTTGAAAAAGATCAAGGGTAAAATAGTCATTTCACACATTAGGGACATAAATGGAATTTTTGAAAAAGATCAAGGGTAAAATAGTCATTTCATATCTTAGGGATATGGATGGAATTATAGGAAATGTTCAAGGGCAAAATTGTCATTTTACAACCTAGGGACATAAATGGAATTTTGAAAAAGGTTAAGGGTATAATCGAGATAAAGTCAAACAGTATATTACACCCTCTTTGTTTACTAGGAAAACGACTTAGTAAACGTTAGAATTTGAGCATAGTGCCTTCATCAAAGTTATAGGTTATTGTCTTATCTTTCCAACACAATTGGAATCATCTTAAAAGGAGCTATAGAACTCAAGATATGGACAAAATACTGAACCCTACGAAATAAATTATTAATAGAAATTGTCTTGCTTAAAACAACTATGAATTGTAATTGAAATTTTGAATACATGAAGGAGATGTTTCTAAGTACTTAATTGATGATAGATTGTTTTGTTTCATACAAGACATAAACATAGTGCATGAAATGTTTTCTGGAAGTCACAGAAAAGTTTTTACAGAAAAGTATTTGGAAATTTATCTTAAGTTGCTACCAAGGACGGTTGGTAGGAATAATGATGTGCAAAATAGAATTTTAAAAATATTTTTGTGAGTCAATTTACTATCAAGAGCATCTGGTAGTGGAATATGACTATGAAAATGGCTGGCCAAATGAGACAGAGAATGAATTATTAAGAATTGAGCTACCAGAATCTCTGATAGTAAATGGGGGAGTAGAATAGGTAAGACAGGACCTCTGGTCTATGGGGATGGTGAAAGTGATCCTAGCAAAGATATCATTGATTTGATGAAGTCAAAAATAAAGTCAAGGGTCAACTCTGCAACTGTCAAACAAGTCACTCAGAACAAAGGAGCTGAAGACTTAGTGTGTCTAAACAGAAAGCTTAGGTAAAACCACTTTACCTTTTCCACTGCATAAAGCTTCTTCACTCAATTTGCAAAATGCCTCAAAAATAGTTTTAAACAAATCAAACAAAAGCATTTTCTTAACAATGGTTTTAACTGATATAGTTTTTTAAGAAACGATTAAAATCACTAAGAATGCGTAAAGAATTGTTTTTACAGTATTTTAATCGATACAAACTTCTTTTAATCGATTAAAACCCTTTAGAAATCATTATGACCGATTAGAATTGGAATATAATAGGTCAGAATGCAATATAATCGATCAGATCTTAAATATGAGCGATCAGAATTATTTTAATCGATTAAAACACGTTTCAATCGATTAAAATCACTTTGGATGTCAGGATGATCGATCAGAATAAGATTATGACCGATCAGAGTTTGATATGATCGATCAGAATTGAATTATGACCGATCAGATCTGTTTCAATCGATTAAAACGAACTTTCAATCGATTAAAATGACTTGAAAATATATGTGCAGTTTTTCAATCGATTGAAACGACTTTATATCAGCTAAAATAACTTGGAAAGTTTTATAAGAAGGTTTTTAAACAAATCAATCGATTAATACGCGATTCAATCGATTGTTTTATACTTTGAAAATGTTTGTAAAACGTTTTAACTGATAAAAACGTGGTCGTATCAACTAAAACATTTTCTGTTAAAGATCAAGAACGCATTAATGGGTTGAAAGGACTTTTAACAGATTGTAACGGCTATTTCAACAGATTAAAACAAACTTTCAACAGATTAATTAATGCAGCAGATTTGAAAATACTCTTTTATAAACAGATTTGCTTGAAACTTTGAGATATAGATCATATATCAGTTTTTACACAATTCAAGCAATCAATACAAACAACTATTAGCATTTTTCAAGAAAGATACACAACCTGTTTTTGTGAACTTCTTTTGAAATCTTTCTTGAGGCACTTTGCATCCTTGAAGAAGAAACTTACCGTGGATTGGTGTAATCCGGTTTGAGCTTTCTAAGTCTCTTCTTTGTAAATTCATTTTCATTACTTTGTATTGTGTTTGTGCCTGGAATTTGGGCACAAGTGTTTTCTAGTATTGCTGTAGAAAGTTGCCAAGAACTGGAATTTGGTTCTTGGTGGAAAGGTTAAAGCAGGAGCTGGAATTTGGTTCCCGTGTGTGGTGCCTGGAATTTGGGCACTCGGTTTCTCTGCTGGCTGGAATTTGGTTGCAGAGGTTTCCAAGAGCTGGAATTTGGTTCTTGGTGGAGAGTTAGAATAGGTGTAAGAGTGTGAGTCTGTAAAACATCTATTCTAGTGGAACCCAGCTGGAATTTGGCTGGAGACTGGACGTAGCCCTGGTATTGGGTGAACCAGTATAAAATTACCGGTGAAATCTTTCCTAACCTTTCTCTCTTTAATTTCTGCTGCTGCACTTAAACTGTTTGATTGCTTTGTGATTTGTGAATTGATAAGTAATCTTAATTTTCGGATTAGATAATCTGTGTATTGCGAAAAACTTTCAAAAATCAATTCACCCCCCCTCTTGATTTAAAACTACTTTTCTAACAGATGGACCTCTGGTCTAGGGAGTGTTTGGGCATGGGCAATTCCATAAGTGGCCAGTCTTTATTTGATTCTGTGTCGTGGTAGCCTGCTGGTGCACTGACACTCCGACTACTGTCTACTTGTTCGCGTTTAGTGGGACATTGCCGAATCACCGGACAGGGTGATGTTAAGCTCTGGTTCCACTAGACACTCAAATGAGTCTCCATGGAGCACTCGAGTCAAAAATAAATTTTTAGATTTTGAGTCAAAAGCATGATTTTAAAGTTTTACGTTTTGAGTCACATTTGCATATCATAAACATGTTGGATGATGAAATTGTAGATTATTCATGATTTGTATGATATTCTCTATTATGATTCCATGAATGATTTATTTGTTTCTCACAATTAATTTTCAAATTAAATTACATATGTCTCGTATATTTATATGCGTTAGGAACTTATTAGAAGGAATGTTTCATTAGTTGATTTTATCGTATGAATGTTTGCTTTATTTGTTGTGGATAAAATTAAATGCCTAACCCCATAAATATTTCAATCCTAGATGTTGGTGACGTATAATGCAGGAATACATAGTCCAAGAGATAGATGTCGGATGCAAAAATCTAGAGCTTAGGTTGGGAATTGTATAACATATAAGTATAACTTTATGACTTGTAATATTTTGAAAACTTTGTACTAGAACTTGTTGCTTGATTTAATATAAAACCTTACCTAAATTAATTGTTCACTTAGTAAATTTTCTATTAACCTTCTATGAATCTTGAAAATATTACTAACTTAGATAATAAATTAGGATTAATAAATGTAATCTGTAAGGGGGGTTACATTAGTGGTATCAGAGTTGTGGTTATGCATCTTTAGGGCTTGTGAGTACAAATTGAGTAGGAAAATGTTGTTTGTATAGAAAAATTTTAAATATAAGATAGGAATAATTTCTATCACCAGACGTTAACTTAGTGAAATAAACTGTAGGTCGAAATGCCACCTCGACGTGATCCTATGGTCAATGTGGCACAAGCCATAAGGGAAATGGTTGCTGCATTGACTCAGCCAGCTTTGCCCCAGCATCATGCCACTGTAGATAAAACAACTTTAGCTGACTTCAAGAAAAATGATCTGCCATATTTTAAAGGAGAATATGATCCTGAGAAGGCTAAAGAGTGGATTCAGACTTTAGATGATATTTTTGTAGCTATAGAATGTCCGGATGAACGAAAAGTATCCCATGCTAGTTTCCAACTGCAAGGTGATGCGAAGGTATGGTGGAAGGCAAGTTTGAAAATGTTGGAAAATAAAGGAGAAAAAGTTACTTGGGAATTATTTAAAACCATGTTTTTAGAGAAATATTTTCCCACCAGTGCAAGGAATGCAAAGGAGGTGGAATTCAATAAACTTTATCAAGGAAGTATGACAATTTCGGAATATACCGCCGCATTTGAATCCTTGGCAAAATATTCTAGATATTTACAACTCACTTCGGATGAAGAATGGAAATGCAAGAAATTTGAAGAAGGGCTCCGATATGAGATTCGAAGGGCAGTTACTCCATTGGGCATTAAATCATTTCCAGAGTTGATGGATAGATGTAAAGTGATAGAAGATATGGACATGACTCATAGAAACAAGGACATTGGAAATAAAAGTGGTATGTTTAGAGGAGGGCCAATACGGAAGAGCAAAACCAATCAATATCAAAAGCCCTATAACAAACCTGTACCTCAACAGCTCAAAGGATATAGAGGGGCTGAATCTAGTAAAGCAAGTAATAGACCCTTTCAACGAATCAACTCTGCAATCAACTCGAAATGCCTGGAAATGTGGGAAAGGACATTTAACCAAAGATTGTTCCTTACCAGGCCAAGTGTGCTTTGTGTGTGGCAAACCAGGACATTTGGCTCGAGATTGTCCTCAAAACAAGACATCAGTAGCTAGAGAACAAAGGATAGGATTCCAGAAACCCGTAACTAGTGGAAGAGTCTTCACCTTGAGTGGTGCGTAAGCCTCTAAATCGAAGATCTTATATAGGGTGAAGGTAAAATGGGAGGTAAGTCCTTAACTCGTACTATTTGATTCAGGTGCCACTCATTCATTTATTTCTAATGAATGTGTCAAGGATCTCGAACTTAGTTGTGACACCTTTGCCTTATGATTTGCTTGTGTCTCGTGCCTACCGCTGAACCAACCCTTACTTCTAGAATATGTCTCAACTGTGTATCGACCATTCAAAATAAAGACTTTATTGTAAACCTTATTTGTTTGCCCTTACATAACTTAGATGTTATCCTAGGAATGGATTGGCTATCTCATAACCATATACTAATAGATTGTGCCTCTAAGACCTTAATTCTTCCCGACCTTGATGTTTCTAGATTTAAACCTCGCCAAACCAAAAGAGATTTCATTTAAACATGAAATTCAAAAATACATGGTATCCTCTATAGAAGGCAAGGAAAATAAGGTTTCCTTAGACTCTATAGCAAGTAGTAAATGAGTATCCAGAGTATTTCCAGATGACGTTCCTGGCCTACCTCCCGAAAGAGAAATAGAATTTAGTATTGAATTAATTCCTGGAGCTAGACCTATTTCAATGCAACCTTATAGGATGTCACCCTTAGAACTTGCTGAACTTAAGAAACAATTAGAAGAGTTGTTGGAAAAACAGTTTATTCGACCTAGTGTATCACCATGGGGAGCTCCTGTTTTATTAGTTAAAAAGAAAGACGGGAGTTGAAGATTATGTGTAGATTATAGACAATTAAATAAAGTTACAGTAAAGAATAAATATCCCTTACCTCGGATAGATGACTTAATGGACGAACTTAGGGGTGCTACTATATTTTCTAAAATAGATCTGAGATCAGTGGTACCATCAAATAAGGGTTAGAAAAGAAGATATCCCGAAAACCGCATTCAGAACTAGGTATGGACATTATGAATATCAAGTTATGCCTTTCGGGTAACTAATGCTCCTGCAATTTTTATGGATTACATGAATAGAGTGTTCAGATCTTACTTAGATAAATTTGTAGTAGTATTTATTGATGATATACTGATATACTCAAAAGACAAAGAGGAACATAAAAATCATCTTAGAACGGTATTAAAAATTTTAAAAGATAAACAATTGTATGCAAAATTGTCCAAGTGTGAATTTTGGTTGGAAAAAGTAAAATTTCTAGGTCATGTAATTTCTAAAGAAGGCATAAGTGTTGATCCTTCAAAAGTGGAAGTCAGTATTACAATGGGAACAACCTAAAAATGTGACTCGAGGTTAGAAGCTTTTTAGGCTTGGCAGGATATTATCGAAGATTCATAGAAGGATTTTCAAAAATAGCTGGACCTTTGACATAACTAACAAGGAAAAATCAGCCTTTCATTTGGAGTGAGAGGTGTGAACGTAGTTTCCAAGAGTTAAAACACAAATTGACAACTTCCCCAATATTGATATTTCCATATCCTATAGAGCCATATGAAGTATATTGTGATGCATCATATCAAGGACTGGGTTGTGTGTTAATGCAAAATAAGAGAGTGGTGGCATATGCCTCTAGACAATTAAGACCGCACGAAATGAATTATCCTGCCCATGACTTGGAATTAGCAGCCATAGTGTTTGCTTTAAAAATTTGGAGACATTATTTATATGGATCTAAATTTGATGTATATAGTGATCATAAGAGTTTGAAATATTTATTTGATTAAAAAGAGTTGAATATGAGACAAAAAAGATGGATGAAATTTATAAAAGATTATGATTTCCAGTTATTTTATCATCCAGGAAAAGCGAATGTAGTAGCGGATGCCTTAAGTAGGAAAACTGTTCATGTTTCAACTATGATGATTAAAGAGATGGAATTGATAGAACAATTTAGAGATTTAAATTTATACACTATTTGCAAAAATGATAGAATACAATTAGGAATGATTTCTATTAATAATGAGTTCCTATATAAAATAAGAGACAAACAAGGAGATGATGAGTTTATATTGGAAAAGAGAAAATTAATAGGGACTGATAAAGCAGGAGATTTTAATCTAGGAATGGATGATATATTAAGATTTAAACATAGAGTATGTGTGCCAGATAATAAAGAAATTAAGGACTTAATTTTAGAAGAAGGACATAAAAGTAAATTAAGTATACATCCTGGAGTTACTAAAATGTATAAGGATTTGAAAGAAATGTTTTGGTGGCCTGGAATGAAGAAGGACGTAGCAGAATATGTTGCCCGTTGCTTAACATGTCAAAAAATTAAAATAGAACATCAAAAACCCTCTGGCATGTTACAACCATTAGAAATTCCAGTTTGGAAATGGGATAGTGTATCTATGGATTTTGTGGTGGGTTTACCCAAAACTTCTAGAAATTACAATTCTATTTGGGTGATTGTGGATAGATTAACAAAAACTGCTCATTTCATTCCCATTAATATTAAGTACTCTTTAGATAAATTAGCATTATTGTATATCAAAGAAATTGTTAGGCTACATGGTGTACCAACTAGTATAGTGTCAGATAGAGATCCCGGATTCGTATCTAGATTTTGGAAAGAATTCCAAAAAGCTTTAGGAAGTAAATTGCATCTCAGTTCAGCCTATCATCCTCAAACTGATGGGCAGACTGAAAGAATCATCCAGTCATTAGAAGATCTTTTAAGGGCTTGTGTATTAGAAGAAAAATCTAGTTGGGATGAAATTTTACCCTTAGTAGAATTTACATATAATAATAGTTATCACTCTAGTATAGGTATGGCCCCTTATGAAGCACTTTATGGGCGTAAGTGTAGGACACCTTTAGTTTGGTATTAGGATGGTGAAAATTTATTAATAGGACCAGATAATCCAACAAACAACGAATAAGGTAAAAATAATTCAAGATAAGATGAGAACTGCTCAAAGTCGACAAAAATGTTATGCTGATAAGAGAAGGAAACCTTTAGAATTTCAAGAAGGAGATCATGTATTTTTGAAAGTTACACCTATTATGGGAGTTGGCAGAGCTATTAAATCTAAGAAACTTTCCCCTAAATATATTGGGCCTTATCAAATTACAAAACGGGTTGGAAATGTTGCATACCAAATAGCTTTACCACCTTTTCTCTCAAATCTTCATGATGTATTCCATGTGTCACAATTGAGAAAGTACATTTCAGATCCAACACATGTCCTAGAACCTGATCAAGTACAAGTAAAGGAAAACCTCACCTTTGAACCAATTCCTGTTAAGATTGAACAAAGAAGGATTAAGCATCTAAGAGGAAAAGATATTCCACTGGTTAAGGTTATCTGGGATGATGTTAGAGGAGACGCTACATGGGAACTGGAAGAGAAAATGAGAATTGAATACCCTTATCTATTCACATAGAATGTATTACAAATTTCGAGGATGAAATTTTATTTAGTAGGGGAGAATTATAATATCCTAAAATTTGCAATCAATTATTTAAATAAATTTTGTAAGTTATAAATATGTACTGAATATTATGTAGAGTTATTATAAAAATAAAACATGATTTTATAGTAATTTTATCTTAAGAAAATTATAAAATAAAATCCAAGGTTAATATTGTGTCAAATAATAATTTAATAATAATTCTTAATAATAAAATTAAATAAATGAATAAATAAATATTTAGAAATTTAATACTATATAAAAAAATTATTAATAATGAATTTATTCATTTAAATATTATGTAAACTTTCTATAAAAAAAAATCACCAAAAGAGACAAATGGTAGTCGAGAACCGTAGTTTTGGATCAAGTCAGTGGAACCTTTGAACTGAGTCGGTGAAATAAGGCGGTGGAGAATAAAATTAAAGAAAATTCGAGAAGGAGTATAAGTCGGTAAGATAAGTTTATAAATAGGAAGAAATTTGAAAACTTACTTACACAAAAACATACAATTCCCGTAACTTACAAAACCAACAGAGAGACACCGAATTGTGAGAAGATGAATTCGAGAGAAAGGAGGAAAGGGGAGCATAAGAAATTAAGAGAGTAATAAGATTTTGAAGGAGCCAGGTATGGGTTAGACGTTTAGTTTTATTCATACGAATGTCTGTAATTTTGAAATTGGAGATTACTATTTATCAATTGCAAAGTTTGAAATATTGGTGAAATTCTTTCAATTAAGGATGAATTATATAATAAAATTGTTGTTTTTAACTTAAATTAAACATGTTTATATTTTAATTTTGATTTGGAACTAATTTGGGTGATTGAAACTGAGAAAATTGAAATTTGGATTTTGAAAATGGCGTACTGGAGATGATTACTATTCATATTTTGCAAAGTTTTAAATATTGATGAAATTCTTGAAATTAAGGATGAATTATATAGTAAAATTGTTGTTTTTGACTTAATTTGGACATATTGCATGTTTAATTTTGATTTAGAACTAAATTGGGTGCTTTAAATTGAGAAATTGGAAAAATCTGGATTTGAAAATGGCTTACAAGGGAGCGAATGAAGAAGAAAGGACTAGGTGAGAATTTTTGCAAAAGATTAAGGGTAAAATAGTCATTTCACATATTAGGGACATAAATGGAATTTTGAAAAAGATTAAGGGTAAAATAGTCATTTCACATCTTAGGGACATAAATGGAATTTTGAAAAAGATCAAGGGTAAAATAGTCATTTCACACATTAGGGACATAAATGGAATTTTTGAAAAAGATCAAGGGTAAAATAGTCATTTCACATCTTAGGGACATAAATGGAATTTTGAAAAAGATCAAGGGTAAAATAGTCATTTCATATCTTAGGGATATGGATGGAATTATAGGAAATGTTCAAGGGCAAAATTGTCATTTTACAACCTAGGGACATAAATGGAATTTTGAAAAAGGTTAAGGGTATAATCGAGATAAAGTCAAATAGTATATTACACCCTCTTTATTTACTAGGAAAACGACTTAGTAAACGTTAGAATTTGAGGATAGTGCCTTCATCAAAGTTATAGGTTATTGTCTTATATTTCCAACACAATTGGAATCATCTTAAAAGGAGGTATAGAACTCAAGATATGGATAAAATACTGAACCCTACGAAATAAATTATTAATAGAAATTATCTTGCTTAAAACAACTATGAATTGTAATTGAAATTTTGAATACATAAAGGAGATGTTTCTAAGTACTTAATTGATGATAGATTGTTTTGTTTCATACAAGACATAAACATAGTGCATGAAATGTTTTCTGGAAGTCACAGAAAAGTTTTTACAGAAAAGTATTTGGAAATTTATCTTAAGTTGTTACCAAGGACGGTTGGTAGGAATAATGATGTGCAAAATAGAATTTTAAAAATATTTTTGTGAGTCAATTTACTATCAAGAGCATCTGGTAGTGGAATATGACTATGGAAATGGCTGGCCAAATGAGACAGAGAATGAATTATTAAGAATTGAGCTACCAGAATCTCTGATAGTAAATGGGGGAGTAGAATAGGTAAGACAGGACCTCTGGTCTATGGGGATGGACCTCTGGTCTAGGGAATGTTTGGGCATGGACAATTCCATAAGTGGCCAGTCTTTATTTGATTCTGTGTCGTGGTAGCCTGTCGGGTGCACTGACACTCCGACTACTGTCTACTTGTTCGCATTTAGTGGGACATTACCGAATCATCGGACAGGGTGATGTTAAGCTCTGGTTCCACTAGACACTCAAATGAGTCTCCATGGAGCACTGAGTCAAAAATAAATTTTTAGATTTTGAGTCAAAAGCATGATTTTAAAGTTTTACGTTTTGAGTCACATTTGCATATCATAAACATGTTGGATGATGAAATTGTAGATTATTCATGATTTGTATGATATTCTCTATTATGATTCCATGAATGATTTATTTGTTTCTCACAATTAATTTTCAAATTAAATTACATATTGTTGTATATTTATATGCAGTTAGGAACTTATTAGAAGGAATGTTTCATTAGTTGATTTTATCGTATGAATGTTTGCTTTATTTGTTGTGGATAAAATTAAATGTCTAACCCCATAAATATTTCAATCCCAGATGTTGGTGACGTATGATGCAGGAATACATAGTCCAAGAGATAGATGTCAGATGCAAAAATCCAGAGCTTAGGTTGGGAATTGTATAACATATAAGTATAACTTTATGACTTGTAATATTTTGAAAACTTTGTACTAGAACTTGTTGCTTGATTTAATATAAAACCTTACCTAAATTAATTGTTCACTTAGTATATTTTCTATTAACCTTCTATGAATATTGAAAATATTACTAACTTAGATAATAAATTAGGATTAATAAATGTAATCTGTAAGGGGGGTTACAAGGGACACATAAGGAGTGACTGTCCAGAAAAAACCAAGAATCAGAACAAGAAAGAGTCAAAGTACAAAGGGAAAAAGGCCTATATAGCTTGGCAAGACAATGATTCATCTTCCAGTTCTACATCTAAAGATGAAGAGGTGAACTTATGTTTGATGGCTGGCTGTGAATCCTCTTCATCGCATGTAAGTTCAACTCCCACAGAAAATGAAATGAATTACAACACATTACTAAATGCTTTCAATGAAATGCATAATGAAGCCAAGAATTTATCTCATACAAATAATCGGTTAAAAGGACTAAATAATTGGTTAGAAGACAGGGTTAAAGTTCTGGAAAAAGAGTTATTAGAAAGCAAAACAGATATAGAACATCTTGAAATAATCTATTCATCTGCTGATAATGCTGCTGCTAACAAGAATTGTGAAAAGTGTATCCTTCTACAGAATAAGGTTGATTACTTGATTAAAAGTTTGTCTAAGTTTACTCAAGGTAAAGAGAATTTAGATGCACTTCTTGGGTCTCAAAACTGTGTTTTTGAACATACTGGAATCGGGTACAAACCTAAGGTTGGGGTGAAAACTAAAAAGTATTTGAACTTCTTTTCCTTTAGAAAAGCAACAACATCCCCTTTCTCATCTTGTCATTACTGCATGAAAAAAGGACATACTGTAAAATTCTGTCATGCTAGGAAATATTTTGTGCCACAAGGTAGAATGAGATGGGTTCCAAAACATGTTAAACAAAAAATTTGACTCCTAAGGACCCAAAATATTTAAGGGTACCAAATACTTGATGTTTGATCTTTCAGGAACAGCAACAAGAGTCCCTTTGGTACCTGGACAGCGGATGCTCAAGGCACATGATAGGTGACATTTCAAAATTCCAGAAACTGAGATTAAAGAGTGGAGGTCATGTGACTTATGGAGACAACAACAAGGGAAGAATTCTAGGTTCTGGAGATATAGGAGATGGTGAATCAGTGACTATTCACAATGTTCTTCTTGTTGAAGGTCTCAAGCACAACCTAATCAGTATAAGTCAGTTATGTGATCTAGGTCACAAGGTTATCTTCAAACCAGAAAAATGTCTAATCTGTGAAGCCTGTTTAAAAGGTAAACAAACTAGAAAATCCTTTTCAAATAAGAATATTGTTTCTACTTCTAGACCTTTGGAACTGCTTCACATGGATTTGGTTGGTCCTTCAAGGAATAAAAGCCTAGGTGGTAATCTCTATATCATGGTAATTGTTGATGATTTTTCCAGATTTACCTGGACTGTCTTTCTAAAAGCCAAATATGATTCTTATAAATCTTTCAAAAAGCTTGCCAAGGTCTTACATAATGAGAAAGGTTATTTCATTACATCTATTCAAAGTGACAATGGTGGAGAATTTGTAAATGAAAAGTTTGAATTATTTTGTGAAAAGTTTGGCATAAAACACAATTTTTCTGCTCCAAGAACTCCTCAACAGAATGGTGTTGTGGAAAGAAAGAACAGATCCATTGTGGAACTTGCTAGAACAATGCTTTGTGAAAATTCTTTACCTAAATATTTTTGGGCAGATGCAGTAAACACTGCTTGTCATGTTTTGAATAGAGTCTTGATTAGACCCATGCTTAAGAAAACCCCATATGAATTGTATAAAGGAAGAAAACCCAACATAAACTATTTCAGGGTTTTTGGATGTACATGTTTTGTTTTAAACAATGGGAAAGAAAATATTAGCAAGTTTGATGAAAAATCTGATAAAGGAATCTTTCTTGGTTATTCTACTAACGGCCATGCATATAGAGTCTACAATTTAAGACTGAAATCTGTTGAAGAATCAGTACATGTTGTTTTTAATGAGTCTTCTCGAGCGTTGCAGAATAGAACAACAGGTACTGTAGATGATGAAGATTTAACTGATAATTCTTATCAGTTAAAACATCCCAATGGTTCAGAACAACATACTGTCGAAGAAGGTGATCAATCAGTTGATCCTGCAAAAGCTGATCCACCAGGAATTACTGAAGAACAGGAAGAAGATGTCCTGGAAGAGCTTCCTAAAGAATGGATTGTCCCAAGAGATCTTTCTCTAGACAATGTCATTGGGCAAATCAATAAGGGAGTATCCACTAGACATTCTCTTAATCAATTCTGCAATCATATGGCATTCATTTCACAAATAGAACCTAAAACTGTTAAAGAGGCATTAAATGATGAATATTGGGTTAGTGCCATGCATGATGAGCTTAATCAGTTTGAAAGGAATAACGTGTGGGAATTAGTTCCTAAAACCAAAGATATCAATGTAATTGGTACTAAGTGGGTATTCAAAAACAAACTAGATGAACACGGCATTATCACTAGAAATAAAGCTAGGTTGGTAGCCAAAGGATATATAACCAACACGAAGGAATTGATTTTGATGAAACCTTTGCACCTGTAGCTAGACTTGAAGATGTTAGATTATTATTAGCTTATGCTTGTATAAGTGGTTTCAGATTACTACAGATGGATGTCAAGAGTGCCTTTCTAAATGGACTCATCAATGAAGAAGTTTATGTTTCTCAACCTCCTGGTTTTGAAAATCACAAGCATCCTAATCATGTCTACAAGTTGAAAAAGGCTCTTTATGGTTTAAAGCAAGCTCCTAGACAATGGTATGAGAGGTTAAGTAACTTCTTAATTGATCAAGGATACAAACGAGGTGAAGTTGATAAAACCTTATTCATTAAGAAATCTGGAACTGACATTATTTTGGTGCAGGTGTATGTTGATGATATCATTTTCGGTTCTACTAATAATGCCTTGTGTAATAAGTTTGTTAAGGAAATGCAAAGTGAATTTGAGATGTCTATGATGGGAGAATTAAATTTCTTCCTTGGTCTCCAGGTTAAGCAATTAAGAAATGGCATTTTTCTAAGTCAATCTAAATACTGCAATGAGTTGTTGAAGAAATTTGATATGCACAATTGCAAAGAATCCTCTACACCCATGTCTACTAACTACTGTCTAGATTTGTTGACAATTCAAGGACTTGATGTTGCACTTGATGAATATGAAGAATGTTGATTTTGATGATGATCCAAGAACTAAAGACTTAGAGTATTGAAGATTGAAGATTGGTGATAATTGTATTGTAATAACTCTGTTTTATTTAAGATTGAGTCTGTATTTTTAGAGTCTAAGATAGCCGGTACATAGTCTGTAACTTAGATACTTCAAAATGCTCAAATTTATCATCCAGGCTCGGCTTTAATCGATTAAATAGGTAAATAATCGATTAAAACAGTGAGAAAACCATTTTCTGTATAAACTCACTGCTTTAATCGATTAAACAGCAAAATAATCGATTATTCCGTACAGTTTCGTACAGATAATCGATTATTTCACCAAATAATCGATTAAAACAGAGAGATATGGGTTCTGTTGTATTTGGCTCTATTTTAATCGATTATTACTCCAAATAATCGATTATTTCAGTCTGTTTCTGATTTTAAACTTCAAACAAACCCTATTTTCGAAAACCCAATTACCAAGAACCCTAGTTTCGAAATCCCCAATTCCTAAACCCTAATTTCCCTACTTAAACTCTGCTTTGGCACTCAGAAAAGTAGAACAACCTTTTCCATACAAAAGTTAAGTGTTGTGAGTGCTAGAGAACTGTTTGTTGCAAGGAAAAGGGGCTTTCGGAACCTGGTGTGGGCTAGAAGCGATAAGAATCACTTAGTGGAGTTCTTAGTGGATTGTGTGTTGTGCCGTCTCTAGGGAAAGCTGTTCATCATCTCTTGTGGATTTCAAGAGAGGTGTTTTCTTATCTTTATCTTTTCAATTGTATTGTGTTTGTAACAACTTGATTTTAGTGACAGCGTTAATCCTCTGTTTGAGTGATTAACAACTGGACGTAGGGTCTTTTGATTCAAACCAGTATAAATCTCCTGTGTAAGATTCTCTACTCTTCTCTATTTACATTTACACAGTTTTTAATCGGTAAAATTTGGGGAAAATTTTGAAAACCTAATTTTTATTAAGAAACCAATTCACCCCCCTCTTGGTTTTTGTCCGACCACGCGAACATTCCGCTGCGCGATTCTAACAAGATTTAGATGAAAAAGGGAAATCTGTTGATCAAACTAAATATAGAGGTTTGATTGGTTCTCTGCTATATCTGACTGCTAGTAGGCCTGACATTATGTTTAGTGTGTGCCTTTGTGCTAGATTTCAGGCAAATCCAAAGGAATCACATCTTACCGCTGCTAAAAGGATTCTCAAGTATCTTAAAGGATCCATTAATGTCGGACTATGGTATCCTGAAGGTGCATCTCTTAAACTTGTTGGATTTTCTGATTCTAACTTTGCAGGATGTAGATTGGACAGGAAAAGTACCTCTGGTACATGTCATTTACTGGGAAGCAGTCTCATATCTTGGCACAGACAAAAAGCAAGCATGTGTTGCTCTTTCAACTGCAGTAAGTCGAATACATTGTACTGGGAGTTGTTGCGCTCGAGTATCTATCTTAAACAACAATCGAAGGATTATGGAGTGGCTCTTAACACTGTACCTCTGGTTTGTGATAATACTAGTGCAATAAATCGACTAAGAATCCTATTCAACACTCTAGAACTAAGCATATTGAAATTAGATATCACTTTATTAGAGAACATGTATCTAGGGGTGATTGTGAAATTTTATTCATTGAATCGAAAAGCAGTTAGTCGACTTATTCACTAAACCACTTCCTAGAGATAGACTTAATATGCTTAGAACTGAATTAGGAATTCTGGATATAACTAGTATTGAATAACTAATTCTTTATGGTGATTATGTTTTTTTTAACAGGTTGATAACATGCTCAATCGATTAAAATTGTCTGAAAATCTTGAAATTATTTGTTTTAATCGATTGAAATTGCAAAATAATCTGTTGATTTTCTGATTCTCTATCTCTGCTCATGATATGTTACCAGTTCAATCGATTAAATAAGTTTTTAATCGATTTATTTCAATAACCTTGTAGCTCTGCATGTTTTTGTTATAAATCAATCGATTAAATCTTCGATTCAATCGATTTAATTCACTTTTGATGCTTTGCATGTTTTTCTTACACAAATCAATCGATTAAATCTTCGATTCAATCGATTTAATTCACTTTTGATGCTTTGCATGTTTTTCTTACACAAATCAATCGATTAAATCTTCGATTCAATCGATTTATTTTACTTCTGATAATCTGCGTCTATATCAGAAACTGAAAAATCAATTGATTTCATGAAAAATCAATTGGTTAATTCTTTCTAGGGTTAGTAATGTATGCGCTGCCTATAAAACAATTACTGCAGATTGGGCTGAATGCATTTACAACTGGATAAGCTTCAGCTACTCTCTTAAATATCAAAGTTATCCAATAAAAGTTGATTGACTCTGATTGGATATCAGATGTGAGGGTAATTAAGTTGCACAGTAATAATTCTATCTCTCTCCACCTTTACCATCCCTGCACTGACGCAGTGCAGCAGTAAAACATTAAAGACAAAATTGTGAAGATGAAAGGACCGGGTGTTCTCATTTCAACTTAAGCATACAGTAGTTTTTGAATAGCTTATACTTTCTTCTTGAAAAACATTCTCTCTTCTCTGTTTTTCTTCTGTTCATTCCACAAATCAGCATGCTCAAACGCACCAAATCCGGAAGGAAGAAGTTCAGCAAAGGAGAGTCCTCTGCTGCAATGCAAGAACCAACTATAGGAGGGCGCATTGAATCATGGTTCAACGGGAACAAAGAGAAGATGGATTTGTTCATTCATGAAATGAGCAGGAAACAAATCAATATACCCAAGGTTCTAAAATTTTCATGGTTGGACACTGAAGGATTCAGAGGCATTCAGAAATTGCTGCAACATCAGAAACTTCAGAAGTTTCTAGAGCTGAATGGTAGGATTTACCCTGACCTAATTAAAGTCTTTTTCACCAACTTGTCATTTGAAGGGTCTACTCTAAAAACTCAAGTCAAAGGAGTGGACATTGAGATTACTCCCAATGTCTGGAAAGAGGTTGCTGGACTCAAGGATGAAGGTGTAAAAGTCACCAAAGGGTATACCTCGGATGTGGAAGAATTTAACAAAGTTCAGTACTTTTGTTCTTGTCTGAAGAATAAACGTGACTCCGTAAGTTCCTTCAACACTGGAAAGTTGAAGCTTGAGGAAAGGGTACTCGCGTTCATTGTGGCCTGGCAGCTCACACCCAGGGGGAGCAATCATGCAGTACTAAATGAAGGAGATTTGGTACTGATGTACTGCATTCACCACAGAATAAGAGTGAACTGGGTCTTTGTCATCAAGGACCATATGATCAAAGCGAAAAGGCTAAGTGAGTTCAGGTATCCTTATGCAATTTTGATTTCTAAATTCTTAACTCATTTCGATGTTGATTTGGAAGGAGAATTAGTTGAATCTGTTCGCCCCACAAATGAGGTCAATAACTCTGTCCTTCATAAAATGGGATTCATCAAAATTGACGGTGAGTGGATCTCAAAAGAAGAAGCTGGGGGAGAAGAAGAAATTGAAGAAGACACTAGTACAAAAAACACTTTTAACATCGGACTTTTTACATCGGTTGTTAAAGAACCGATGTAGAAAATTTTTTAAAGCCTTTCCACATCGGTTCAGATGGGAACCGATGTGGAAAGTACTTTCTACTCTGAATTAAAATAATTCTGATCGGTCATAAGCTCATTCTGATCGATCATATCCAGTTCTGATCGGTCATAAAGCCATTCTGATCGGTCATCTGACATACCATTTAACTTTCTACATCGGTTCCCCATGAACCGATGTGGAAAGTGCTTTCTACTCTGATTTAAAATAATTCTGATCGGTCATAAACTCATTCTGATCGATCATCTAGTTCTGATCGGTCATAAAGCCATTCTGATCGGTCATCTGATATACTATTTTACTTTCTAATGTGGTTGTATATGTGGTTGTATACAGGGAATTAAAAAATGTGGTTGTATATGATAGCGGTTAAATCTTAACCGCTATTATAATAGCACTTCTAATAGCGGTTAAGTCTTAACTGCTATTATATAGCACGTCTAATAGCGGTTAAATCTTAACCGCTATTATATATATTCAAATATGATCGATCATTTCAAAATGTAATCGATCATTGTCGCTGCCGTCAAAACGAGGCGGTCGGAGCGACGCGATGGTTTTATCGACCCTCTTGATTTTCGCGTTTTTTATTGGTGGGTACAACGTCTTCAGGTTGTCCGATAACCGGGCTAACCTAGAGACGAGGTTTTCGAAAAGTGTCCTTGGGCTGTCCGATAACCGGGCTAATCCAAGGACTTATTTATTTTGGGTTCTATGGAGTCGCCACCGATATTTTTACCATAAACATCGGAAAAGGGGTTTAAAAAGGCGTTGGTTTTCGAAAACCAACTTTGGTCATTAGAACCAGAGTTGGGTAAGGGAGTTGGTTACGTGCAAAAGGAGTATTAGTCCCTTTGCGACGCCCCTTTCGGGTTCCCTATGATAGGCCGGCTTATTTTTATTGATAAACTAGAAAAACGCACTTTTGCCCTTTTTATTCCGCGGAATTTAAAAGTGTGACTACATGGCCCTACCTGTCTACTCGCATAATTTAAGATAAAAACGGTAAAGGTGGAAAGAGAGAATTTGAACCTCCGAAGCACGCTTTTTATATTAATTCTCCGGAAAAATAGGGTGCTTTATGGCAGCCCTTCGCTCTACAAGACGTCGGAAACCTCTCGAACGCCGAAAATCACTCTTGAAAACACTCGAAACTCCGAAATGCGTCGGAGGGATTCTAGAGAGAAGTTTTAGAGAGAAGGGAGAGCTATGCAGCTGTGTTGTGTGGAAATGAGGGGGGGAGAGCCCCTATTTATAGGTTTCCGCGCTGTCAGGTGGCGAGACCGCCGGTCTCGTCTGACAGAAACGAGACCGCCGTCTCGCACAACGAGACCGCCGTCTCGTTTGACAGAAGCAACGAGACCGCCGTCTCGTACAACGAGACCGCCGTCTCGTTTTGCATAAGCAACGAGACACCGGTCTGGGTGAACGAGAACCCGGTCTCGTTTTCGTCGTCAACGAGACCCCGGTCTGGGTGAACGAGACCCCGGTCTCGTTTTCGTCGTCAACGAGACCCCGGTCTGGGTGAACGAGACCCCGGTCTCGTTTTCGTTGGCAACGAGACCCCGGTCTGGGTGAACGAGACCCCGGTCTCGTTTTCGTTGGAGCATCTTTCGCTCAAGCGAGTACATGTGAGTACATCGGTCGCTTGAGCGAGACTCGACCCGGAAGTCCCCTTTGGTGGCAGCATCCGTCGCTCAAGCGAGTACACCAGTCGCTTGAGCGAGATTCGACCTGGAAGTCCCCTTTGATTGCGGCACCTGTCGCTCAAGCGGCGGACGTACTCGCTTGAGCGAGACTTGACCCGGGAGTCCCCTTCCACGCGAGAAACTTTATTTTGGGCCAAAAAACCTTCCCATCTTGGTACGGGAGCCTAATAGTCTCTCCTAGTGGCTTGTTAGGCTTCGGGCGTCCTCGAATAGGGGATCTTCTGACTTTATTTGGAGCCCGGGCAAGATTTGGGGTCTACAATCATAACCAAAAAATGTGGATGTCGCTCGAGCGAGACAGTGTCGCTCAAGCGAAAAACCACCCGAGAAGGCCAATTTTGTGCAGGTGGCGTCGCTCGAGCGAGACCAGTGTCGCTCGAGTGAAATACAACCCGAGAATGCCAATTTTGTGCAGGTCGCGTCGCTCGAGCGATCTTATTGTCGCTTGAGCGAATGTTGACCTGCGTAATCGGATGTCGCTCGAGTGAGTATAGTGTCGCTCAAGCGAAATACAACCCGAGAAAGTGCTTTCTACTCGATTTAAAATAATTCTGATCGGTCATAAACTCATTCTGATCGATCATCCAGCTTTGATCGGCCATAAAGCCATTCTGATCGGTCATCTCGATATACTATTTCACTTTCTACATCGGCTCCCCCATGAACCGATGTGGAAAGTGCTATCTACTCCGATTTAAAACAATTCTGATCGGTCATAATCTCATTCTGATCGATCATCCGGTTCTGATCGGCCATAAAGCCATTCTGATCGGTCATCTCGATATACCATTTTACTTTCTACATCGGTTCCCCCATGAACCGATGTGGAAAGTCTTAAAAAAAATAATAATAAAAATTTTAGACAAGTAAGCCCTAGACTCCACTCTTGCCCTTACGTACTCGACTCCCGCACCCAATTACGTACTCGACTCTCTCCGGAATTCTTCCCTTGCTCCTAGCCATTACCAAATTCATTCTCGCAGTAGCGAAAACCACCGTCTCCTTGCCCCTATCGCAGTAGCGAAAACCACCGTCTCTCCCATCTCCTTCCCCCAATCGAATCCCTAACCTCCGTTTCCCCAATCGAATCCCCAAGCGAAAACCACCCTTGCCGTGCACCAAGAACCGCGACGCGCACCAGGAACCGCGACGCGCACCAAGAACCGCGACGCGCCACCCTCGTCTTCACCTCTCTGAAACCCTCTAGGAGCTCCTCCTCATTGCACCTCGCGCACCTTCGATCTCGTCGCGAACCGTGAGGTGATTCGGACCAGGTCCGTGGGTCTATCCTATTGGCTTCTCATCCTTGTTTTGTCAATTACCTTTATGCATTTTCCTTGATTCTCGATTGTTTTGTTTGGTCGTGGACCGATTCTCGCCTGGGTTTAATGTATGTAGACATGTTTATTCTGGGTTTTGTATTATTATTTCCGTTTAGTTTGACTTGAATATGTGATTTTCACTTGGTTATTCTCGTGGGGTTGAGATTGGTGTTATCCAAGCCCCGTTGGGTTGGTTGATGTCGCTCTGGTCCGAGTCTCTTAGCTGAAGAGTTAAGGCTATGGGTTTCCACGCCGGGGTGTAGGGCTTTGGGGTATTGATTATATTTGGTTCTCTTGTTTTTCATTTGGGTTTGTTTCTTATGTTGTTGATTTAGGTTTGTTCTTTGTGTTGTTTGTTTTGTTCCTGGAGTTTTACCGTTGTTCCAAGTACTATTTCAGCTTTGGATTATAGTTTGAGTTGTTTAAGTTTGTTGCCTCCGAATAGAGGTAATTCCATTTTCACACTAAGCAAAGACGTCATGTAGTTATAGATATGGATCTGAGTTGGATAAATGCCAAACGTATAGAAGAAGAATATGAATTAGGGGTTGAAGAGTTCTTAGAGTTTGCACGAGAAATGTGGGTAACAATAGAGGTCTCTTTTATTGTCCTTGTGTGAAGTGCTTAAATTTAAGACAACTAAGTGTGAAGGATATAAGAGAGCATCTCCTTTGTGATGGATTTTGCAAGAGTTACACTAAGTGGATTTGGCATGGGGAAGTAGTAGATTTCCCAATGGCTTCGCAGACAACCGAAATCCGTAAAGAAACCAATGATCGACTAGAGGATTTGATACGTGATATCGGTGAAGAGCCATTTGAAAAAGGATATGTATTCGAAGAACTATGCGAAGATAGTAAGAAGCCTCTCGTATATAGGATGTTCTAAGTTCACACTGTTGTCAGCAGTGTTAAAATTATTTAACTTAAAGGCCAAAAATGGGTGGACTGGATAAAAGTTTTACGTGAGTTGCTACAATTATTAATGGAAATGCTTCCGTAAGGGAATACACTTCCAAGCCGTACTTATGAAGCAAAGAAAGTAATCTGTCCGATGGGTATGGAGTATAAGAAGATACATGCATGCCGTAATGATTGCATCCCGTACAGTGAAGGAGTTTGGAAGTTTGCATAATTGTCCCGTTTGTGGTACATCACGGTTTAAAGTCAAGGATGGAGAAGATAATTGTGATAAGACAATTTCATCAGGAACCCCCGTCAAAGTAGTGTGGTATCTTCCAATAATTCCAAGGTTTAAGCGGCTATTTGCTAATGCCAAAGATGCAAAGAGCTTAACGTGGCATGTAGATGAAAGACACCGTGATGGGAAGATACGACATCCAACTGATTCTCTCGCAATGGAAAAAATTGATGACATATTTCCGAATTTGGTCAAGAGGGGAGAAACCTTAGACTAGCACTTGCTACAGATGGGATGAATCCTTATGGCAATTTAAGTAGTATACATAGTTCATGGCCTGTTTTGTTAGTAATTTACAACTTGTCTCCTCGATCAGTGCATGAAACGCAAGTTTGTAATGTTGTCGATGATGATTTCTCGCCCCAAACAACCAGGAAATGACATTGATGTTTATTTACTACCTTTGATTGAAGACTTAAAACTTCTTTGGGAAGAGGGTGTCGAGGTATTTGATGCATATCGTAATGAATACTTTAAATTGCAAGCTTTGCTTTTTTGTACGATAAATGACTTCCCCGCTTATGGAAATCTAAGTGGATACAAGTGTCAAAGGACATAATGCATGCCCTATTTGTATGGAAGAAACGTGTTATCATCAACTCGAAACATGGGAAGAAGACAAGTGTACCTAGGACATAGAAGATTTCTACCAGCTTAATCATCCATATCTGAGGTTGAAGAAGGCTTATAATGGCTTTCAAGAGAGTCAAATCGCTCCTAACCCTAAAACAGGAGAGGAAGTGTATTCGAAGGTGAAAGACATTCATTGTTTGTTTGGAAAGACCCAAACAGCTTCCCATGAAAAGGAAAATGGAAGAAAAAATCCATATTTTTTGAGCTTCCTTATTGGTCTAGTCTAGATGTAAGGCACAATATTGATGTTATGCATGTAGAAAAGAATGTGTGTGACAGCCTTATTGGAACCCTCCTCAATATTCAAGGAAAGACCAAAGATGGCTTGAACTCTCTGCTAGATATGCTTCATATGAACATAAGACAGAATTAGGTCCCCAATCACGTGGTAAGCGGACTTATTTGCCTCCAGCTTGTTATACTTTGTCTAAGAAGGAGAAAAAAAGCCTCCGTGAATGTCTTAAAGGTATCAAAGTGCCTCGTGGTTTTTGCTCGAATATTAAACGGCTAGTGTCAATGAAAGACTTGAAGTTAGTTGGATTAAAGTCCCATGACTGTCATGTATTAATGCAACATCTTTTACCAGCTGCTATTCGGGACATTTTGCCAAAGAAGGTTAGACATGTTATAACGCAGCTGTGTTTTTTCTTTAATGTCGTTTGTAATAAAGTACTCGACCTTCAGACTTTGGATAACCTAGAAGTCGAAGTCGTGTTGATATTATGCAAATTGGAGATGTTTTTCCCCCTTCATTTTTTGACATAATGGTGCATTTAATTGTTCATATTGTTAGAGAGATTAAGTTATGTGGCCCCGTGTATCTAAGGTGGATGTATCCAATTGAGCGTTATATGAAAATCTTGAAAGGATATGTTAAAAACCCATCAAGGCCTGAAGCATCCATTGTTGAAAGATACATTGCAGTAAGAAGCAATTGAGTTCTGTACAGCATTATCTTTCTGAAGTAAGTCCTATAGGGATTCCAACGTTTCGTCATGATGGAAGACAATTTGGGAAGGGAACCCGAGGTGTTAAAGGTAGAAACATGAGTCGAGAAGAAGTTTTACAAGCGCATTTGTACATCTTGAATAACATCGATGAAGTTCAGCCTTTCTTATCTACTCACAAAGAAATGATCAAGCAAAGATATCCAAGGATGAATGAAAAATGGTTGTTGAATGAACACAATAAAAATTTCTTGAAGTGGTTTGAAGAACAGATCGTTACAATTGATGATGCATCCGAAACTTTGAAATGGTTAGCTCATGGCCCAAACTTTGATGTCATAACATGGAGTGGATATGATGTAAACGGTTATTCCTTTTATACTAAGCTTCAAGATGAAAAGAGTACAATGCAAAACAGTGGTGTGATGGTAGTTGCCGAATCAATGCACTTTGCTACTTCAAAAGATAATTCTCCCGTAATGGCATCCCTTTCTTATTATGGAGTAATTCAAGATATTTGGGAGGTTGACTACACCAAATTTAGAATTGCCGTATTCAAGTGCAATTGGGTTGACAAGAACAATGGTGTTTTGGTGGATGAATTAGGGTTTACATTGGTTAACCCGAATAAGCTTAGCTATAAAGACGAACCTTTTATTATGGCAACTCAAGCAAAACAAGTCTTTTATATCTCCGATCCAGCTTAATAGTAGTTGGTCAATAATGCTTCAAGGGAAACCCATGTCTCGGTAGTGATGACCTTGAAGATTTACAACTTCAACAGCTTTACTAGTCCATCTTCAAGCATCACACTTTTTACCTTCTAATGATGACAATGAAGAAGATGATGTATATGCCACCCGATTTGATCATGAAGAAGGAATATGGGAAAATTGTTAAACAATAGGTATATTATGGTTTTTACACTATTACTTACTTTGCATGTCTTTGTATTAGTTACTTTGTATTCTAACTCATTTATTTGTCTTATTTGGCAGGAATATGGCCGATTCTAGTAGGTCCGCGAAGAAGGGGAGACGTGCAACACGACTTAGTGAGTTGACACTAAGTCGAAATGCCGATGAGAGGTTACCGATTGAGTTTGATGACTCGACCGAAATGCTATTGGGCCTCACGCAACAAAGTTTAGAAGTTATGTTGCACTTCCGGGCCGCAACGAAAGTGAGCATAATAAAGAAGGATTGGGATGATGTGGAGATGCGTGTGAAGGAACAAATTTGGCAAAGCATCTTGGTACGAATTTTTTTCTATTAAATTTACTTGTATTGTTAATTCTTGTAGGATTCATCGACCTTGTATTATTTTTTGTAGCTCACTTATAATGTTCCGAATACCGAAGGGCTAAGGAGGAAGTGGATATCATTCGCCGGTGAGCGTTGGAGGGCCTTCAAGACCCAATCGACTTCCACCTACGTGTTTGGAAGCAAGAAAGGAGTGTCTCCTTGTGAGCAATATTCCTTTCTAGACACCGAGACATGGGATAAGTTTGTTGAGAGCCGTATGGATCCTTCTTTTAAGGTTCGTGTGCTTTAACTTGCCTCGCTTTTAACTTGCCTCGCTTTTAACAAGACCTTACCCCGCTTTTAACTCGCACAAAACGCATAGAACTAAATGGATAATACTATTTTAGTATGCTACATGTTTTATCAAGCAATTGTCACAAAATGCATTGGCCTTTTATATATGTAATTCTCTCGCACCTTACCCGCAGCTAAATCAACCTCGGATTTAATTTAACATTGCTATGTGTTTAGTTGGTATGAATTCACCGATGAAATACCAACAGCTTTTTTCAGCATATAGGTAGAAGGAAAATCATATGCCGGTAATTAGACTCATTAGTTCAAGAAATACCAGCAGCTTTTTCACCGATGAATTCACCGATGAAATACCAGCAGCTTTTTAACCGACCGTTTCTTTGAATGTATCTTTATTAGGAGAAACGACAAAAGGCAAAAACAATTCAACAAAAAAATGTATATCCTCACAAGCTATCCCGAGGGGGTTACCGCCTACTTGAGAGGAAGCCGATAGAAGAGAAGCGTAAAGCTTCTCAAGAAGCCTCTCAAAGTGACCCCTCGTGTGTGACTTCACCTCCATCACCTCCTTCTCGTCATGAGAAGTGGAAGAAGGCACGACAGAGCAAGAAAGGTGACTATACTACAGATGAGAGTCGTGTTGTGGGACAGTAAAATTGTAAGTAGTTATTTAAAAAATTGTTCAAAATGAGATAGAATTATATATTGTGTCTTCTCTAATCAATTACATTTTCTTTGTAGGATGAATTATTAGAGCAAAGTTCACAAGGGACCTTTACCCCTAGTGGACGACAAGATATATTATCCACCGCTATTGGATCGACCGTAGCATCCAGTGTCGTGTGCGGGCAAATGGATGGGGGATTGGCATCCGACAATATTTTGGCACTCCTAAACCTTCCACAAAAAGTGTGGTCACTAGAGATGAGTTGCAGTGCCATCGTGGATCAAATTAGGGAAGAGCTTCGGCGAGCTAAGGCAGGAACTTGTCTCCTTAGGCTTATCTCGTGGGAACACAGGAGGGGGTCAACAATGTGTTCCCGTAGCTTCTCGCCCCGAGGAACGTGTTAGCACCAAAGGGAGTTGTGCACAGTGCTGACGTTCTTGATGATGAGTCAACTCCACTTGGTGAAGACACTCCTAGGCCTCTATGCAAGTTCTTCACAAAGGAAGGCTTACTAGTGGCATATGGTACCGTGCATACATTGGGGCCACTTATACACTGGGTAGAAATGACTGGATTCCTTTCTTCGTGTTGCGGTTGAACTGGTGGAAGTTTCGAAGCTCCCGTTCCTCGCTCCATCCGACGAGGTTAGAACAATGGGGGAGGCTCCTGGCCATTTCATTCAAGTGGCCTAGAGCACTTATCCAGCTTCCTACCGATCGTGTATTATATGTTTTCTTTAATAATTTGATACATGTTTATAATTTTATTATTTTATCATAAATTTTAATTTAATTCCTTGATGTGTATAGGACATTTGTGCCCAGCAGAAAGGAAAGGAGAAGGGGAAGGAGAAAGAGAAAGAGAAAGTTCAAGAGGAACTGGACTTAGATCCGATACAAAGGTTATGCCTCTTAGCTTATAGGCTAGGAAAGCATATACCTTTACTGCATCCGCATGGACCCTCATGTGATTGGGAATCCGCAGCCCATCACGTTGTACTTGAGTCGAAGGACATTATGGATGTTGTTTTGAGTCAAGACATGATTTGCGTCACAATTCTCCAAGTCTCGGTTAATGTAAGTCTTATGTTTTTATTTAAGTCAATTGGTTGTATGCCCTATTAGACACCAACTTGTCTAAAATGCAATTAACATGATATTTTCAATTTCTAGTTACCTCAACAAAGTCGTTGCGGAAAAGGGAGTAGAAGATGTCTATGGATTCATTGATCCCGTCCACATTCGCAGTTTGGGGAACAAACCAAATACTATTCAAGCATACATTCAAAAGAGATTTTGTGAAGGATCAAAGGAAGTTTATCTCGCACCATATCATTATGGGTAAGTTTTTTTAAATTACTTACTTTCAAACTTTGAATCTCTTAAGAATTGCTAATTGAGCGACATTTTTTGTAGGTCTCACTCGGCAACCGTTTATCCTTTGTCCTAAACGTAATGAGACTATTTTTTTATGCTCTTTATGGAATAAACCCAAAAAGGAAATTAAACAGATTATTGATGTGTAAGTATACTAACACCCTTATATATGAATCTGTCTTTGTGACTAATTAAATACTCTAGGTCCGGTTCATGACAGATTAAATAACCGTAAAGATCTGTGCTTCACTCCTTTGAGCTAAATAGTATCCACATTTTACTTTTTATATTCATAAGTAAGTACTTCATAATAATTGTGCTTCATTCCCAAATCCCGATCCGCATAACATTCAATTGTTTAAGATAAGTATACTAACACCCTTGTATAATATTTCATTCATTTCATTTTAAGTTCCACATGTCTTAATATGAAGTATTTTCCATTTAATCTTTTATAGGTGTATAGAAGCATACTCAGCCATGGAGGGTAAGCCTAAAAAGAAACCCACATGGATACTTCCACGTGTAAGGACATTATCTTTCAAATTCTTAACTTTAATTTACTCATTTTCTGTATTTAATGTTTTTTTTTCTTATAGTGTAATAAGCAAAAAGGAAGTTGGGAGTGCGGATATTATGTGATGAGACATATGTTAACAATCATCACAACAAATATCACAGATTCATGGAATTTGGTATGTGTTATGACTATATCTATGTCATTGACATATATTTGCCTACTTCGCTTATCTCGAAATGTTTTTTTTTGTTTGTAGATATTCGATGATGGTCATCCAATAAGTGAAGCAGTAGATTGATGACATTAGACGAATTTGGGCAGATTTTGTTATTAAGAACTATAGTCGTGATTGAATTTAATTGTGAAACATTAGGACTGCTAGTTTCTTTGTATATATAAACTTAGAATACAATACATGTTTATTGTTTTTGTTGATACAATACAATGTAGATATATAATATACATTATGTTTACTTGTGTGTTAATGCATGTCCTCTATATATAGATTAACATTCCGAGTAGCCGTAAATATTTAAAATGTCTGTACAGTGTTCTGAAAAATCAAAAACTAAAATTCGTATTTAAAAAAATATGACTTTCCACATCTGCTATGGCCATAACCGATGTAGAAAGTGATTTTTAATACTTTCCACATCGGTTCTAGGCCATAACCGATGTAGAAAGTCCGATTTTCCACATCGGTTATAGCTATAACCGATGTGGAAAGTCGACTTTCCACATCGGTTATGGCCTAGAACCGATGTGGAAAGTCGACTTTCTACATCGGTTCTTAACCGATGTTAAAACTCACCAACTTTCTACATCGGTTGTATCTATATCGGTTCTAGAACCGATGTAGAAAGCTGCTAAGAACCGATGTTAAAGGTGTTTTCTGTACTAGTGAGAAGAACAAGAGGAAGATGTCAATACTGGTGTCCCGGATGATGCTGCAGCGAGATCAACAGACCCGATGGAAGAGCAGTCTCCATTGGAAATGATTCCATACATTCCACAACCTGACCGTGGCACGTCTCTCTCACAGTTTGAAAGGACCATGCTACATCAGATGAATGAACTGCAAACCAATCAAAGGAGGCACATGGAGATGAATTTTGCTCTGCGAGCTCATTAGCATCGTCTAGATGAAGATTTCATTGCCATATTTCAACACATTGATAATCAACTGGAAGATATCTACAACAGGATTGGTGATCTTCAATTCAACCAAGGTCCCTGGAATGGAGATAAATGAAGTTGTGTTTTACATATTTCTGTTTTATTGTGTCTTTTCCTCGTTTTTTTTTTTGTTTTGTTTTGGGTACCTATGTGGTACTATTGGACTATAACTAAACACTTTATTTGATGAAGTCAAATAGGGGGAGAAGTGTTTGCTTATAACTATCACTACACACACACCACAAAATCATATATGTCTCTGGTCTGTTATTATTTGTGCAGGTGCAGTGGTTATTTGTCTCCATCAAATAGGGGGAGATTGAAGCACTTGTTGGATTTGATGAAGACATATTGAGTTGATATAGTTTAGTTTGTGGGTGTGTAGATGAATAGGTTAGAAGTATAGAACTTAATCTCTTGCTAGGCCAATAGATTTTGTGATAAGCGCCTTAAAATGATGCATCTTATTGAAATCATTTTTCTGCATGAAAAACTAACATTTAAGCATTAAAAGAACAAACTAAGTTTTTCAATCTATTGAAAAGGAATTTAAATCTGTTAAAATCACTTAACATAAGAAGTGTTCATATATAGTCAAAATTTCAATTGATTGAATTGCAGAATCAACAAGTTAAAATGTTCTTAATGAATTTTTCAAATATTAAAGGTTTCGCATTTTCAATCTGTTGAAATGTTTTTTAATCTCGTTGAAACAAAGAGACCATTTTTTAGTCTAAGAGGTTACAGGATTTCAATCCATTGAAATGTTTTTTAATCATGCTGAAACAGTAAAGACCATTTTTTCTGTCTAAGAGTTTTCAGGATTTCAATCCATTGAAATGTTTTTTAATCTGTTGAAATAGAGAGCTATCATTTTTCACTAAGCTATTTCAATCCATTAAAAACACGAATCAATCGATTGAATGAAGTTTTAAATAAAATCAATCGATTGAAACATCGTTTTAATCGATTGAAAAGCATTCTGATCGATCATAATTCGATTCTAATCGATCATAATTAGTTCTGATCGATCATAATGTCGTTCTAATCGATCATTCGATTCTAACCTCGTTATATTTTCATTCTGATCGATCATTTGCTTCTCTAAATCAGCTTTTAACAGATTAAACGTTCGGTTCTCTCTTTTACTCAGTAAATATAGATTTGATCTATCTTCCGAAATATACAATTTGAGAAAACATTTGAAAGCAATCTTTGACCATAACTTTCATTGTGCATTTAGAATCTTTTCATATCATAAGGTGCTTTGATCAAGATTGTTGTTCATCAAAGAGAGAAAGTTCTCGAAGTTAGAATTGCTTCCGGACATCTATACTCGATAAAGCTGCAGATCCAGGTTTTTTCTTTTCATATTCTTGTATAAAGAGTGATTGTGTAGATTGGTTTTTGATCTCGCACCGGTTACGATGAATCGGATTTGGTTACTCGGGAGGTTTTCAAGAGTCTATCTTGTGGGTTTGTAAGATAGTTCTTGGGGTAGATTGGTGAGTATCTACTCGGTTGTAATTTTCACTTGGTATTAGTGGAACTTGGCAGATTTGTCAAGAACTGGATGTAGCTCTGGTAAAGAGTGAACCAGTATAAATTTGTGCGTTGAATTTCTACTTTCATCTCTTTTATTTCTTGTCTATATTCTTGTTATGATTAAAATCGAATCTACCTATAGAAGAATTGAATAAAGATAAATCATTCTTCCCAAAGAAAGTGTGTTTTGCGAAAAAGTTTCTAAAGTTCAATTCACCCCCCTCTTGAACTCAACCATTAATTCTTTCACGTTTACTATTTGTTTTTTATTTTAGAAGTTTTATTGCCCTATTTTCCCAAACGTTTCTACGGTTGTTCACATAACTAGACTTAGCATTTTGCTTTGCTGATTTTTTCTGTTGAATCCTATGATTTTAGGTGCATGTGGACCAAGAGTTGCCCCACTGGAAACTCCAAAAAAAGACCGTTTACTTTCTCTTTTTTATTTTTGAAGTTTTATTGCCCTATTCTTCAAAACTTTTTCGGGGTGGTTCACATAGCTAGACTTAGCATTTTGTCTTTCTAATTTTTTCTAATGAATCCTATGATTTTTAGGTGCATGCTGACCAAGAGTTGCCCCACTCCACTGGTAACTAAAAAAAATTTCGTTTACTATTTCTTTTTTTATTTGCAAGTTTTATTGCCCTATTTTTCCAAACTTTTCTAGCATGGTTCACATAGCTAGACTTAGTTTTTTGCCTTACTGACACTACTACAAAATATGCTTTCAACGTCACCATTTAACGTCGGTTAAAGCTGAGCCGACGTTAAATACACTTTCAACGTCGGTTGGTTAAAAAACAACGTTGAAAGTTGAATGTTGGACACTTTCAACGTCGGTTTTTAGTCAACCGACGTAGAAAGTACATTCAACGTCGGTTTTTAGTCAACCGACGTAGAAAGTACATTCAACGTCGGTTCCAGATGAACCGACATAGAAAGTACATTCAACGTCGGTTCCAGATGAACCGACGTTGAAAGTCTTTTTATGGACACTTTCAACGTCGGTTCCAGATGAACCGATGTTGAAAGTCATTTTATTGACACATTCAACGTCGGTTCCCTGATGAACCGACGTTGAATGTGTCTTCACCAAAAATTCTTCTAAGTTAGAGAATTGTCACTGACAGGGTTCAAACCCAATACTTTAGAGTTGAAAGTTGATACTCCAACCACTAAACTACTATAATTTTCTCGATAATAACTTACAAATTAATTATATTTATATACAAATAAATATATATTATGTGTAAATATATATTTATTTATATTTTCCGGAAAGTGTTTTTATTTTTTTCAGCCAAAAATTCACTTAAGTTAGAGAATTGTCACCGACGGATTCGAACCCAAGTATTTTAGAATTGAAAGTTAATACTCCAACCACTAAACTACCGTAATTTTCTGATAATAACTTACAAATAAATTATATTTATATACAAATAAATATATATCCGTGTAAATATATATTTATTTATATATATTTTCTGGAAAGTGTTTTTATTTTTTTCAATAAAAAATTCACTTAAGTTAGAGAATTGTCACTGATAGGATTCGAATATAGTATTTTATAGTTGAAAATTGATACTCCAACCACTAAACTACTATAATTTTTTTATAATAATTTACAAATAAATTATATTTATATACAAATAAATATATATCCGTGTAAATATATAAATATAGAATATATAAATACAAATATATTTATATATTTTGATATATTTATATATTTTTATGTTGGATGTGAGGGCGCGATCGAGGGTGAAAGTGAGATTGACTCTCGCTTGAGTGAAAATACGTTAAAGCTCACGTAAATTCACTCGCTCAAGCCTAGCTTGAGCGAAAATTGGTATTTTTCGCTTGACCGAATGTGTCACTTGAGCGAATGATGCGTTTCCCAAATTTATTTTATATCATTATATAAATAAATTATAAATATTATATTCTCGTCATTAAATTACAAACCCATATAAAGAGACTCGCTCACAAATTTGGCATCAAATTTTGAAAACCCACTCGACACACACTTTCACCTTCGAGCGTGCCCTCACATCCAATATATAAATATATAATTATTTAAATATATCAAAATATATAAATATATTTGTATTTATATATTTACACGGATATATATTTATTTGTATATAAATATAATTTATTTGTAAGTTACTATCAAAAAATTTGAGTAGTTTAGTGGTTGGAGTATCGACTTCCAACACTAAGGTATTGGGTCCGAATCCGTCGCTGACAAAAAAATAATTTGGTAATGCTTTAAACTTAAAAAAAATATGATAAATAATAAAAATATAATATAAAAGAGAGAGGGACCTAATAAAAATATAATATAAAAGAGAGGGGGATTTCTAGATAAATAGAGGGGTTGGAAATAAATAAAAAAATTTGATTTGAAAAATAAGACTTTCAACGTTGGTTCTATTTAACCGACGTTGAAAGTCTCGATAACTTTCCACGTCGGTTAAATAGAACCGACGTTGAAAGTCTTAACTTTCAACGTCGCCGATACAACGCTCTGGCTTCGGAACCAACGTTGAAGGCCTTCCAGAACCGACGTTGAAGGCCTTATTTGTAGTAGTGTGATTTTTTCTGTTGAATCTTATGAGTTTAGGTGCATGCTAATCAAGAGTTGCCCCAATGGAATTTCCAAAAAAAGGCCGTTTCATTTTTCTATTTTATTTTTGAAGTTTTACTACCCTATTTTTCCAAACTTTTCTGGGGTGGTTCACATAGCTAGACTTATCATTTTGCCTTGCTGATTTTTTCTGTTGAATCTTATGATTTTAGGTGTATGCTGAGCAAGAGTTGCCCCACTAGAAACTCCAAAAAAATGCCGTTTACTATTTCTTTTTTATTTTTGAAGTTTTATTGCCCTATTTTTCCAAATTTTTAGGGTGGTTCACATAGCTAGACTTAGCATTTTGCCTTGCTGATTTTTTCTGTTGAATCCTATGATTTTAGGTGCATGCTGATCAAGAGTTGCCCCACTAGAAGTTCCAAAAAAAGGTCGTTTACATTTTCTTTTTTACTTTTGAAGTTTTATTTCCCTATTCTTCCAAACGTTTCCGGGGTGGTTCACATTGCTAGACTTAGCATTTTCCCTTGCTGATTTTTTCTGATGAATCCTATGATTTTAGGTGCATGCTGACTAAGAGTTGGCCACTGGAAACTGCAACAAAAGGCCGTTTACTATTTTTTTTTAATTTTAGAAGTTTTATTGCCCTATTTTTCCAAACATTTCTAGTGTGGTTCACATAACTAGACTTACCATTTTGCCTTGCTGATTTTTTCTGTTGAATCCTATGATTTAAGGTGCATGTGGACCAAGCGTTGCCCCACTGGAAACTCCAAAAAAAGGCTGTTTACTTTTTATTTTTTATTTTTGAAGTTTTATTGCCCTATTCTTCCAAACTTTTCTGGGGTGGTTCACATAGCTAGACTTAGCAATTTCCCTTGCTGATTTTTTCTGTTGAATCTTATGATTTTAGGTGCATGCTGACCAAGTGTTGCCCCATTGGAAACTCCAAAAAAATATCGTTTACTATTTCTTTTTTATTTTTGAAGTTTTATTGCCCTATTTTTCTATACATTTCTGGGGTGGTTCACAAACCTAGACTTAGCATTTTGCCTTGCTGATTTTTTCTGTTGAATCCTGTCATTTTAGGTGCATGCTGACCAAGAGTTGTCCCACTAGAAACTCCAAAAAAGGGTCGTTTACTATTTCTTTTTTATTTTTGAATTTTTATTGCCCTATTTTTCCAAACTTTTCTAGGGTGGTTCACATAGCTAGACTTAGCAGTTTGCCTTGCTGATTTTTTCTGTTGAATCCTATGAGTTTAGGTGCATGTGGACCAAGAGTTGCCTCATTGGAAACTCCAAAAAAAGGTCGTTTATTATTTCTTTTTTATTTTTGAAGTTTTATTGCCATATTTTCAAAAAATTTCTAGGGTGGTTCACATAACTAGAATTAGCATTTTGCCTTGCTGATTTTTTCTGTTGAATCTTATGAATTTAGGTGCATGCTGACCAAGAGTTCCCCACTGGAAACTCCAAAAAAAGGTCGTTTACTATTTTTTTATTTTTCAAGTTTTATTGCTCTATTTTTCCAAACTTTTCAAGTGTGGTTCACATAGCTAGACTTAGCATTTTTGCCTTGCTGATTTTTTTCTGTTGTAACGTATGGTTTTAGGTGCATGCTGACTAAGAGTTGTCCCACTGGAAACTCCAAAAAAAGGTTGTTTACCATTTCTTTTTTATTTTTGAAGTTTTATTGCCCTATTTTTCCAAACTTTTCTATGGTGGTTCACATAGCTAGACTTAGCATTTTGCCTTTCTGATTTTTTCTGTTGAATCCTATGATTTTTAGGTGCATGCTGACCAAGAGTTGCCGCACTCCACTGGTAACTTAAAGAAATGTCGTTTACTATTTCGTTTTTTATTTTTCAATTTTATTGCCCTATTTTTCCAAACTTTTCTAGCGTGGTTCACATAGCTAGACTTAGTTTTTTGTCTAGCTGATTTTTTCTGTTGAATCTTATGATTTTAGGTGCATTCTGATCAAGAGTTGCCCCATTGGAAACTCCAAAAAAAGGTCGTTTACTTTTTCTATTTTATTTTTGAAGTTTTATTGTACTATTTTACCAAACTTTTCTGGGGTGGTTCACATAGCTAGACTTAACATTTTGCCTTGCTGATTTTTTCTGTTGAATCCTATGATTTTAGGTGCATGGTGACCAAGAGTTGCCCCACTAGAAACTCCAAAAAAAGGCCGTTTACTATTTTTTTTTATTTTTGAAGTTTTATTTGTTAGAATCGCGCAGCGGAATGTTCGCGTGGTCGGACAAAAACCAAGAGGGGGGGGTGAATTGGTTACTTAATAAAAATTAGGTTTTCAAAATTTTCCCCAAATTTTACCGATTAAAAACTGTGTAAATGTAAATAGAGAAGAGTAGAGAATCTTACACAGGAGATTTATACTGGTTCGGATCAAAAGACCTTACGTCCAGTTGCTAATCACTCAAACAGAGGATTAACGCTGTCACTAAAATCAAGTTGTTACAAACACAATACAATTGAAAAGATAAAGATAAGAAAAAACCTCTCTTGAAATCCACAAGAGATGATGAACAGCTTTCCCTAGAGACGGCACAACACACAATCCACTAAGAACTCCACTTAGTGATTCTTATCGCTTCTAGCCCACACCAGGTTCCGAAAGCCCCCTTTCCTTGCAACAAACAGTTCTCTGGCACTCACAGCACTTAACTTTTGTATGGAAAGAGTTGTTCTACTTTTCTGAGTGCCAAAGTAGAGTTTAAGTAGGGAAATTAGGGTTTAGGAATTGGGGATTTCGAAACTAGGGTTCTTGGTAATTGGGTTTTCGAAAATAGGGTTTGTTTGAAGTTTAAAATCAGAAACATACTGAAATAATCGATTATTTGGAGTAATAATCGATTAAAACAGAGCCAAATACAACAAAACCCATATCTCTCTGTTTTAATCGATTATTTGGTGAAATAATCGATTATCTCAGTACTGAATCGTATCGTAATAATCGATTATTTTGTTGTTTAATCGATTAAAGCAGTGAGTTTATACGTAAAATGGTTTTCTCACTGTTTTAATCGATTATTTACCTATTTAATCGATTAAAGCCGAGCCTGGATGATAAATTTGAGCATTTTGAAGCATCTAAGTTACTAACTATGTACCGGCTATCTTAGACTCTAAAAATACAGACTCAATCTTAAATAAAACAGAGTTATTACAATACAATTATCACCAATCTTCAATCTTCAATACTCTAAGTCTTTAGTTCTTGGATCATCATCAAAATCAACATTCTTCATATTCATCAAGTGCAACATCAAGTCCTTGAATTGTCAACAATCTCCCCCTTTTTGATGATGATCAAAATTATCTTTTAAAGCCCTTTGTAATAACTTGTTTTATCTGTCATACTAACAAACACATTAAACATACCAGATAATATTTAAAATTGAATCATAGGCTTTAAATTTTTCTCCCCCTATTTTGATTATAATCAAAAAGAACTCTGCAATATCAATCATAAGAGCTCTCCCTCAAAATATGCATAAGTTAGAGAAAACTCCCCCTCAATCATAGCATGAAAGAAACATCACGTTTTATTTCATAATCATTCATCCATTATAATAGCAAGACAATAACAAAAGAAAATACATAACAAAATTTAAAATTCTTCACTATCATCATCATTAAAGTGTGTATCAAATCTATTTTCTAATCTACACACTCTATCATCTACATCGGATATACGGCGAATAATTTCATCATGCCGTACACCAAAAAGATTGAAGAATGATTGCATTCTTTGATTCATGTCGGAAAGCATATCTTCCATGGATTGTCTTGTTTCTTGATGAGAAGAGGATGTTCCAACACTTTGGATTTGGTTAGAGGGAAACTCAGCAGCTGGAGGCATATCTTCATCAGAGTCTTCATTTGCATCACCTTGATTTTGAACGTCATCTTTGTGAACATAGATATCATAGACCCGCACCATTTGTAGATGAATCAATGTGTTGTCCAGCATACGGTTCAAGTTATTTGTTTGGACAACTTGTTCACCTTCGACATTTACTCCTTTATATTCCAGAATACGTGAAACAAGGAGAGCATATGGAATTTTGAATGTAGGATGACGTTTTGCTTTAAGCATGGTCATTTTGACAAGAACACCCCAATCTAAAGGTTCATTATTCATGATGGCATGAATAATGCGAAGATCAATAGAAGAGCATTGGGCATGATTCCATACAAGCAAATGAAGAATCATGCGTTCTTCCTTCTTCAAAGGTCCAGCATGAAGAATACGGCCAATCTCCATGGAGGGATTCCGCAGAAAAGATCGATAAGCTAGGAACCTGTCGAAGTCATCTAGCTCACCATAAACGTTAATAGCATCTTCTCTAATGGGGAAGTGAGCAACATTTTCCCAAATATCATCATCTAGAATTATGGTAACTCCTTTTACACGGGATGTAGCAATTTGATCCCTAAACTTGAATCTAGAATAGAATACCCTAACTAAGTCAGGATAGTAATTACCTTGTATTTGGATAAACGGGAGAACTCCTTGAATTTCAAGAAGATTAGGAAAATAAAATCCTCTATGAATGAATTGCTCACCAATAAGAAACTTAGGTGAGATGATAGCACGTTCCTTCCAGTATGTTAGAAATTCTTGTTGCCCTTCCGCATCAGAAATCCATCCTTCAACAGAATTAGGACGGGAATGAGAAGAAGGTGCAGATCTTCTTCTTGTAGGAATCTTAGGGCGAGAGGATGAGGCCATTTGAAAGAGTAGATAAACTTGAAGAGATTTTGGAGACAAGTGAGGGAATAATGAAGCAAAGAGAGTATAGATTGCAAGAAAAATTGATTGCAAGAGTTAGAAGTGAGTATAATTGAACTAGAGGTCTCTATTTATAGAGAAAACACTTCCAACGGTCATATAGAAGAGATTCCATAGCAAAATATCCGTTGGCAACGGCTAGGAGGCAAAATTGGTCGCATTTAATCGATTATATTTCAAGATAATCGATTATTTCTATATCAGACAGCTTTAATTGATTATTTCCAGCAAATAATCGATTATCAGAGGCATTTAATCGATTATTTCACGAAATAATCGATTATTCCAGAGGAGAATACCCTGTTTTGGACGTTTTGAGGGAAAATAATCGATTATCACATCCAGTAATCGATTATTCCAGAGGCTATATCAAGTTTTTAAGGTTTTTACACATTATAACCTATGAACATCCTACACCACGAATTTTAACATAACAATCATCCAAAAACAGTCAAATTAAGCAGAATTTAAGCTATTTCTAATATCCCTAAGTCTCTTCTAAGATCATAGAATCTATCCTTTGGTAGAGGCTTAGTAAATATATCTGCTAATTGACGTTTAGTGTCTACATACTCTATCTTACAGTTTCCTTTGCTGATATGATCTCTTAAAAAGTGATGTCTAATCTAAATATGTTTAGTCCTAGAGTGCATTACTGGATTCTTAGTTAGATTAATTGCACTCGTATTATCACACATTAAGGGTATGTCATTTAAATATATACTATAATCCTCTAACTCGTTGTTTCATCCACGTAATTTGAGCACAACAACTACCAACTGCAATATATTCAACTTCAAGTGGTAGATAAAGCAACACATGCCTGTTTCTTAGAATGCCAAGATATTAAGGATGAACCTAACAAATGACATGTCCCACTAGTGCTTTTCCTATCAATTTTACATCCACCATAATCAGCATCGAATATCCTAATAAACTAATACAAGCATCGACTGGATACCACAAGCCAAATCCAGTAGTTCCTTTTAAGTATTTTAAAATATGTTTTACCGCAATTAGGTGAGATTCTTTAGGACAAGCCCGAAATCTAGCACACACACGTACGTGAATGCATAATATCGGGTCTACTTGCAGTTAAGTATAACAGTGATCCTATCATACCTCTATACCTAGTTTGATTAACTTCCAAACCTGATTCATCCTTGTCTAAATAGCATGAAGTTCCCATGGGTGTGTTAGCTTCCTTTGAGGTGTCCATACCAAACTTTTTGAGAATCTCCTTGCAGTATTTAGTTTGAGAGATGAAAGTACCATCTTTAAGTTGCTTGATTTGAAGTCCAAGGAAGAATGTCAATTCTCCCATCATAGACATTTCAAACTCTCCCTGCATAATCTTAGCAAATTCTACACACAACGAATTATCAGTTGATCCAAAAATTATATCATCAGCATATACCTAGACCAATAAGATATGTTCTTTAACTTTCTTAATAAATAGTGTAGAATCAATTTTTCCCCTTGAAAATCATTTGCAGTTAGGAAACTACTTAATCTTTCATACCAAGATCTAGGAGCTTGTTTCAACCCATATAATGCTTTCTTTAATTTGAAAATATGATTAGGATTATTAAAATCTTCAAATCCAGGGGGTTGCTCTACATACACTTCTTCTTTAATAAAACCATTTAAAAATGCACTCTTAACATCCATTTGATATAATTTAAATTTCATCATAGATGCATAAGCAAGAAGTAGGCGTATAGCCTCTAACGTGGCCACAGGAGCATAAGTTTCATCATAATCTATACCTTCCTCCTGACAATAGCCTTTTGCAACAAGTCTGGCTTTATTCTTTGTTATGTTACCATCTTCATCAAGCTTATTTTTGAATACCCATTTAGTTCCAATAACTTGATGTGACTCTTCTCTTGGGATTAATTCCCAGACTTGATTCCTTTCAAATTGGTTAAGTTCTTCTTGCATGGCTATGCACCATTGATCACCTTTAAGTGCTTCCTCAATGTTTTTAGGTTCAATCTGTGACACAAAAGCAACAGACATACAAAAATTATTCATATTTCTAGTTCTTACCCCTTTTGAGATGTCACCTATAATGTTGTCCAATGAGAGTCCTCTAGGTGATTGCCATTTTTTTTGCTAATTGAGGAGTTTGAGAAGGCACATTTTCTTCCAAATATAATTCTTCAAGAGCCTCTCTTATATATTCATCATCACCTGCAAGTCTTTTATTTGACTCAAGAGGATTTCCCCCAAGGTCTACAATCTCATCAAAGGTAACATGTATAGATTTTTCTATATTCAAAGTTCTCCTATTAAACACTCTATATGCCTTGCTAGTTAATGAATAACCTAGAAAAATGCCCTCATCGGCTTTTGAGTCAAATTTTCCTAGATTGTCCTTTCCATTATTTAGCACAAAACATTTACATCCAAAAATCTTTAAATGAGCAACATTAGGTTTTCTACCATTAAATAATTCATATGGAGTATATTTAATAATTGACCTAATGAGCATTCTATTTAAAACATAACATGCAGTGCTAACCGCATCAACCCAAAAATATTTAGGAACATTAGATTCATTTAACATAGTTCTAGCAAGTTCCTCTAATGACCTATTTTTCCTTTCAACTACACCATTTTGTTGGGGAGTCCTAGGAGCAGAAAAGTTATGTAATATACCATTTTCCTCACAATAATTCTCAAACTTTTCATTTTGAAACTCACCACCATGGTCACTTCTTAAAACTTTAATTCTTAGGTCTTTCTCATTTTGTATTTGTTTAGCAAACTTTCTAAAGACCTTAAAAGCTTCACTTTTCGTAGTTAATAAAAATGTCCAAGTGTATCTAGAGTAATCATCAACAATTACAAGTCCATAATAATTTCCACCAAAGCTTTTTATCCTAGAAGGTCCAAATAAATCTAAGTGTAATAATTCTAGGGGCTTTGAAGTGGAAATCACATTCTTTGATTTAAATGATGATTGTACTTGTTTACCTTTTTGGCATGCATCACACAATCTATCTTTTTCAAATTTTAACTTAGGCAATCCAATAACTAAGTCTTTTGATATCAATTTATTCAAGTGATGCATATTTATATGAGCCGCTCTTTTATGCCATAACCAAGGGTTCTCTTCCTTAGCAACTAAACATGTTATACTAGACTCATGTAAACAATCCAAATCAATCAAATATATGTTGTTATGCCTAATGCCTTTTAATTCTACTTTTTCGAATCTACTAAATGTATGGTGCAAAATTTGCTTTCAAAAGTTACCTTGAATCCTTTGTCACACAATTGGCTATTGCTAAGAAGGTTATGCTTTAATCCATCAACAAGAAGCACATCCTTAATCTCCAATGTGTTTGCACCACCTATGTTTCCAATTCCGAGAATCTTCCCTTTGTTGTTATCCCCATAAGTCACATATCCTTGTTCTTTGGCTTTGAAACTTACAAATTTCGTTTTATCTCCAGTCATATGTTTTGAGCATCCACTATCAAGATACCACATAGACTTCTTTGATTTGGAAGTTTCCTACAAAACAAGAACATAGTAAACTTAGGTCCCCATAACTTTTGGGTCCTTGGGGTTAGAGACAAACAAAATTATTTTACAATTGGAACCCAAATATATTTACCTTTAGGAACACCAAAATGTTTAATTTTACACTTATTTGAAGTGTGACCTTGTTTCATACAATAGAAGCATGCATTTGAAGTAGTTTTAGAACAAGATACATTATTAACATGACATGCTCTAGTTCCTTTTTCTACCCATACTCTTTTCTTTTTAGTTTTACTCTTTTTCAAAGGAACTCTTTGATTTACATTATTTTGAGCAATTACCATTTCATGCTTCTTAAGATCATCAATTTCTTTCTCGGCTTTGTCAAGCAAATGGTTAAGAATATCTATGTCATATTCATGCTCTTTACAATTTGCACAAGCTAAGTCCTTATTCTCATCTAAGCATACAATTTTCGTATTAGCTACCTCCTTTTCTTCTAAACATGCAATTTTCAATTTTAAGGACTCATTTTCCTTTTCGGATCTTCTTAGATTCTTCTTTACAACTTTAAATTCGTTTTTCATATTCATAAATGCAGTAAATAACTCATTATAAGCATTTTGCAATTCATCATGGTTATTTTCTTCACTAGAGGATGAATCGGAATCACTAACCTCAAAATCCGAAGAAATGTTGTCATTTGCCATCAAGCAAATGTTTGCTTCTATTTCCGAGTCGCTTGATTCTGAATTTGAATCACTGTCATCCCAAGCAATATATGCTTTCTTCTTGAATTGCTTTTTGCCCTTGTGTTCATCATTTTTCTTGTTTGGGCATTCGGTCTTCATATGCCCTGCTTCACCACAACCATAGCATTTTATATTAACGGAAGAATTTTCTTTTACCTTTCCCTTACCTTTGAAAGGATGTCTTCCTTTTGCTTTCATCAATTTGGTGAACTTCTTTATAAAAAGACTCATCTCTTCTTCATCATTTTCGGAGTCTTCTTCTTCTTCTTTCTTATTTTTGCTTTTTGAAATCTCGGTCTTGAAAGCTAGGTTCTTCTTTTGATATTGACCCTCTTCCTCATTTAGTCTTCCAAGGTCAAGCTCATGCTCCCTAAGCTTTCCAAATAACGCCGCCATAGACATAGTGGCAAGATTTTGTGACTCCGAGATGGCCGTCACCTTTGGTTGCCATTTCCTATCCAGAGATTTCAAAATTTTAACATTTAATTCATCAACGTCAAATACTTTACCTAATCCGGTGAGATGATTCACAATATGAGTGAAACGCTTTTGAACGTCGAAAATCGTTTCGCCGGGTTGCATCCGGAACATCTCGTATCCTTGGATTAGGGAGTTTTTACGCGCTCTTTTGACGTCATTAGTTCCTTCGTGGGTTATTCTAAGCATTTCCCACATTTCCTGTGCACTTTTACAAATAGAAATTCTGTAGAACTCATCAAGGGTTAGAGCAGATGAAATAATATTTCTAGCCCTAACATCAAATTGTGCTTTTCGACTTTCTTCGGCAGTCCATCTATCAAAAGGTTTAAGAACGTCAACACCGTTCTCTGTAATTTTAGGAACAAATGGACCATTTAAAATTGCGTCCCAAACGCCTCTATCAACAGACTCTAAAAATATTTGCATATGTACCTTCCAGAAAGGATAATTTTGACCCGCAAAAAGTGGGGGTCTGTTGATAGACGCACCTTCGGCAAAAGTTTGATTTTGTCCGGCCATTTTCGAAAATTTGAATGACTATCAAAGCAAGCTCTGATACCACTTGTTAGAATCGCGCAGCGGAATGTTCGCGTGGTCGGACAAAAACCAAGAGGGGGGGTGAATTGGTTACTTAATAAAAATTAGGTTTTCAAAATTTTCCCCAAATTTTACCGATTAAAAACTGTGTAAATGTAAATAGAGAAGAGTAGAGAATCTTACACAGGAGATTTATACTGGTTCGGATCAAAAGACCCTACGTCCAGTTGCTAATCACTCAAACAGAGGATTAACGCTGTCACTAAAATCAAGTTGTTACAAACACAATACAATTGAAAAGATAAAGATAAGAAAAAACCTCTCTTGAAATCCACAAGAGATAATGAACAGTTTTCCCTAGAGACGGCACAACACACAATCCACTAAGAACTCCACTTAGTGATTCTTATCGCTTCTAGCCCACACCAGGTTCCGAAAGCCCCCTTTCCTTGCAACAAACAGTTCTCTGGCACTCACAACACTTAACTTTTGTATGGAAAGAGTTGTTCTACTTTTCTGAGTGCCAAAGCAGAGTTTAAGTAGGGAAATTAGGGTTTAGGAATTGGGGATTTCGAAACTAGGGTTCTTGGTAATTGGGTTTTCGAAAATAGGGTTTGTTTGAAGTTTAAAATCAGAAACAGACTGAAATAATCGATTATTTGGAGTAATAATCGATTAAAACAGAGCCAAATACAACAGAACCCATATCTCTCTGTTTTAATCGATTATTTGGTGAAATAATCGATTATCTGTACGGAACTGTACGGAATAATCGATTATTTTGTTGTTTAATCGATTAAAGCAGTGAGTTTATACAGAAAATGGTTTTCTCACTGTTTTAATCGATTATTTACCTATTTAATCGATTAAAGCCGAGCCTGGATGATAAATTTGAGCATTTTGAAGCATCTAAGTTACAGACTATGTACCGGCTATCTTAGACTCTAAAAATACAGACTCAATCTTAAATAAAACAGAGTTATTACAATACAATTATCACCAATCTTCAATCTTCAATACTATAAGTCTTTAGTTCTTGGATCATCATCAAAATCAACATTCTTCATATTCATCAAGTGCAACATCAAGTCCTTGAATTGTCAACATTATTGCCCTATTTTTCCAAATTTTTTTAGGGTGGTTCACATAGCTAGACTTAGCATTTTGCATTGCTGATTTTTTCTGTTGAATCCTATGATTTTAGGTGCATGCTGACCAAGAGTTGCCCCACTGGAAGTTCCAAAAAAAGGTCGTTTACATTTTCTTTTTTATTTTTGAAGTTTTATTGCCCTATTCTTCCAAACGTTTCCGGGGTGGTTCACATTGCTAGACTTAACATTTTTCCTTGCTGATTTTTTCTGTTGAATCCTATGATTTTAGGTGCATGCTGACCAAGTGTTGCCCAATTGGAAACTCCAAAAAATGGTCGTTTACTATTTCTTTTTTATTTTTGAAGTTTTATTGCCCAATTTTTCTAAACATTTCTGGGGTGACTCACATAGCTAGACTTAGCATTTTGCCTAGCTGATTTTTTCTATTGAATCCTATGATTTTAGGTGTATGCTGACCAAGAGTTGACCACTAGAAACTCCAATAAAAGGCCGTTTACTATTTGTTTTTTATTTAGAAATTTTATTGCCCTATTTTTCCAAACTTTTCTAGGGTGGTTCACATAACTAGACTTAGCATTTTGCCTTGCTGATTTTTTCTGTTGAATCCTATGATTTTAGGTGCATTTTGATGGAGAGTTGCCCCACCAGAAACTCCAAAAAAAGGCCGTTTACTATTTCTTCTTTTTTTTGAAGTTTTATTGCCCTATTTTTTCAAACTTTTCTAGGGTGGTTCACATAGCTAGACTTAGCATTTTGCCTTGCTGATTTTTTCTATTGAATCCTATGATTTTAGGTGCACGGTGACCAAGAGTTGCCCCACTAGAAACTCCAAAAAAAGGCCCTTTACTATTTCTTTTTTATTTTTGAAGTTTTATAGCCCTATTTTTCAAAACTTTTCTGGGGTGGTTCACATAGCTAGACTTAGCATTTGGCCTTGCTGATTTTTTCTATTGAATCTTATGATTTTAGGTGCATGCTGACCAAGAGTTTTCCCACTGGAAACTCCAAAAAAAGGTCGTTTACTATTTCTTTTTTATTTTTAAAGTTTTATTGCTCTATTTTTCCAAACTTTTCTAGGGTGGTTCACATAGCTAGACTTAACATTTTGCCTTACTGATTTTTTCTGTTTAATCCTATGATTTTAGGTGCGTGCTGCCCAAGAGTTGGGCCACTGGAAACTCAAAAAAAAGTGCGTACTGATTTTTTTCTCAAGAGTTATTCAAGAGTTACTAAAGAGTTACTAAGAGTTACTGAAGAGTTACTTGTTAGAAAAGTAGTTTTAAATCAAGAGGGGGGGTGAATTGATTTTTGAAAGTTTTTCGCAATACACAGATTATCTAATCCGAAAATTAAGATTACTTATCAATTCACAAATCACGAAGCAATCAAACAGTTTAAGTGCAGCAGCAGAAATTAAAGAGAGAAAGGTTAGGAAAGATTTCACCGGTAATTTTATACTGGTTCACCCAATACCAGGGCTACGTCCAATCTCCAGCCAAATTCCAGCTGGGTTCCACTAGAATAGATGTTTTACAGACTCACACTCTTACACCTATTCTAACTCTCCACCAAGAACCAAATTCCAGCTCTTGGAAACCTCTCGCAACCAAATTCCAGCATGCAGAGAAACCAAGTGCCCAAATTCCGGGCACCACACACAAGAACCAAATTCCAGCTCTTGCTTTAACCTTTCCACCAAGAACCAAATTCCAGTTCTTGGCAACTTTCTACAACAATTGCAGAAAACTTGTACCCAAATTCCAGGTACAAAACAAGTACAAATGAATGAATAGAAATTTAAAAGAAGAAACAAAGAAAGCTCAAACTCGGATTACACCAATCCACGGTCAGTTTCTTCTTCAAAGAAATGCAAAGTGCCTCAAGAAAGATTTCAAAAGAAGTTCACAAAAACAGTTGTGTATCTTTCTTGAAAAATGCTAATAGTTGTTTGTATTGATTGCTTGAATTGTGTAAAAACCGATATGATAAAAGTTCCAAGCAATTTCGTTTATAAAAGAGTATTTTTCAAATCTGTCGCATTAATTAATCTGTTGAAAGTTTGTTTTAATCTGTTGAAATAGCCGTTACAATCTGTTAAAAGTCCTTTCAACCCATTAATGCGTTCTTGATCTTTAACGAGAAAATGTTTTAGTTGATACGACCACGTTTTTATCGGTTAAAACGTTTTACAAACATTTTCAAAGTATAAAACAATCGATTGAATCGCGTATTAATCGATTGATTTGTTTAAAAACCTTCTTATAAAACTTTCCAAGTTATTTTAGCTGATATAAAGTCGTTTCAATCGATTGAAAAACTGCACATATATTTTCAAGTTATTTTAATCGATTGAAAGTTCATTTTAATCGATTGAAAAGATTTTCTAAGTTATTTTAATCGATTGAAATACGCTTTAATCGATTGAAACAGATCTGATCGGTCATAATTCAATTCTGATCGATCATATCCAACTCGATCGGTCATAATCTCATTCTGATCGATCATCCTGACATTCAAAGTGATTTTAATCGATTGAAACGTGTTTTAATCGATTAAAATAATTCGATCGCTCATATTTAAGATCTGATCGATTATATTGCATTCGACCTATTATATTCGAATTCTAATCGGTCATAAAGAGTTTTAATCGATTAAAAGAAGTTTGTATCGATTAAAATATTGTAAAAACACTTTTTAAAACATTCTAAGTGTTTTAAATTGATTCTTTCAAAACTGTATCAGTTAATAACTTGTTTAAGAAAATTCTTTGCCAAAATGCTTTTGTTTTTGATTTGTTAAAAACTGTTTTTGAGGCATTTTGCAATTTGAGTGAAGAAGCTTTATGCAGTGGAAAAGGTAAAGTGGTTTTACCTAAGCTTTCTGTTTAGACACACTAAGTCTTCAGCTCCTTTGTTCTGAGTGACTTGTTTGACAGCTGCAGAGTTGACCTTTGACTTTATTTTTGACTTCATCAAATCACTGAGATCTTTGCTATGATCACTTTCATTACTGAAGATTTACTGAAAAGTTACTAAGAGTTACTGAAGAGTTACTAAAAGTTACTAAGATTTACTAAAAGTACTTAAGAGTTACTAAGTGTTACTAAAAGTACTTAAGAGTTACTAAAGTGTTACTAGGAGTTACTAAATATTTACTGAAGAGTTACTGAATAGTTACTAAAAGTTACTAAAGAGTTACTGAAAAGTTACCAAAAGTTAATGAAGAGTTACTAAAAGTTAATCAGAGATACTAAAAGGTTACTAAAGAGTTTCAAAAGAGCTGCTAAAGAATTACTAAGAGTTACTGAAGAGTTGCTACGAGTTTCTAAAGAATTCTAAGAGTTACTGAAATGTTACTGAAGAGTTACTAAATGTTACTCAAAGTTACTTAGAGTTATTGAAGAGTTACTAAGAGTTACTGAAGAATTACTGAAGAGTTACTAAGAGTTATTGAAGAGTTACTGAAAAGTTGCTAAAAGTTACTAAAAAGTTACAAAGAGTTACTGAAGAGATACTAAAAGTTACTAAGAGTTATTAAAAGGTCACTAAAGAGTTACTGAAGAGCTGCAAAAGAATTACTAAAGAGTTACTAAGAGTTATTGAATAGTTACTACGAGTTACTAAAGAATTACTAAGAGTTACTGAAGAGTTACTAAGAGTTACTGAAGAGTTACTATTAGTTACTGAAGCGTTACTAAAAGTTACTAAGAGTTACTTAAAAGTTACTAAGAGTTACTGAAGAGTTTCTAAAGAGTTACTTAAAAGTTACTAAGAGTTACTGAAGAGTTACTAAAAGTTACTGAAGAGTTACTAAAAGTTACTGAAGAGTTACTAAGAGTTACTAAAGAGTTACTAAAAGTTACGAAGAGTTACTAAAGAGTTACTGAAGAATTACTAAGAGTTACTGAAAAATTACTAAAGGTTACTAAAAGTTACTAAGAGTTAATAAAAGGTTACTAAAGAGTTACTGAAGAGCTGCTAAAGAGTTACTGAATAGTTACTAAGAGTTACTGAAGAGTTACTAAGAGTTACTGAAGAGTTACTAAAGATTTACTAAGAGTTACTGAAGAGTTATTAAAAGTTACTAGGAGTTATTAAAGAGTTACTGAAGAGTTACTAAAAGTTACTAAGAGTTACTAAAGAGTTACTGAAGAGTTACTGAAGAATTACTAAGAGTTACTGAAGAGTTATTGAAAAATTACTAAAGGTTACTAAAAGTTACTAAGAGTTAATAAAAGGTTACAAAAGAGTTACTGAAGAGCTGCTAAAGAGTTACTGAATAGTTACTAAGAGTTACTGAAGAGTTACCAAAGATTAACTAAGAGTTACTGAAGAGTTAATAAAAGTTATTAAAACTTACTAAGAGTTACTAAAGAGTTACTGAAAAGTTACTTAAAGTTGCTGAAGAGTTACTAAAAGTTACTGAAGAGTTACTAAAAGTTACTAAGAGTTACTCAAGAGTTACTCAAGAGTTACTTAAGAGTTACTTAAGAGTTACTACGAGTTATTGAAGAGTTACTTTTTCTTAGTTTTTATTGTTCTGTTTTAATTTGGGGTACCCACGTGGTCCCGCTGGACTGTAACTAAAACAATCTATTTGATGCAGTCAAATAGGGGGAGAAGTATTTTTGCTTAAAACTATCACTACACACACCACAAATTATATGTCTCTGGTGTTATTTCTTGTGCAGGTGCAGTGGTTATTTGTCTCCATCAAATAGGGGGAGATTGAAGCACTTGGTGGATTTGATGAAGACATAATATTTTGTAGATATAGTTTAGTTTGTGTGTGTGTAGATGAATAGGCTAAGTATAGAACTTAATCTCTTGATAGGCCATTATATTATGTGATAAGCGCCTTAAAATGTTGCATCCCATTGAAAATCATTTTTCTGCATGAAAAACTTACAATTAAGTATTAAAAGAACAAACTAAGTTTTTCAATCTGTTGAAAAGGATTTTCAATCTGTTAAAATCACTTAACATAATAAGTGGCCATACATAGTCGAAATTTCAATTGATTGATTCGCAGAATCAACAGGTTAAAATGACTTAATGAAATTTTCAAATAAAGGTTTCGCATTTTCAATCTGTTGAAAAACTTTTTAATCCGTTAAAACAGAAAGACTATTTTTTCTGTCTATGAGTTTTCAGAAAATCAATCTGTTGAAATATTTTTTCAATCTGTTGAAATAGAGAGACTATTTTTTAGTCTAAATGTTTGCAGGATTTCAATCTGTTGAAATGATTTTCAATCGATTGAAACAGAGAGCTATCATTTTACATAAGGTTATTTCAATCCATTGAAAACTCGAATCAATCGATTGAATGAAGTTTTAAATGAAATCAATCGATTGAATCGTCGTTTCAATCGATTGAAATGCATTCTGATCGATCATAGTTTCATTCTGATCGATCATAACTTGGTCTAATCGATCATATTTCGGTTCTAATCGATCAAAATCAATTCTAACCTATTATACTTTAAATCTGACTGATCATTTGACTCTCTGAAATAGTTTTTAACAGATGAAACGTTCTAAATCTATGTTTTACTCTATAAATACAGATTTGATCTATCTTTTGAAATACAACACAACACACAACTTGAGAAAACTTTAGAAATCAATCTGTGAAGCTATCATATACGTAACTTTCTCTGCATTCAAGAATCGTTTCATATCATAAGGTGCTATGATCAGAATTGTGGTTAATCAAAGAGAGAAAGTTCTGTATTAGAATCTGTTCTGGACAATTTTACTGATAGAGCTGCAGTCCAGGTTTTTTCTTTTCATACTCTTTTGTAACGTGTGATTGTGCAGGTTGGAATTTGGATTTGCACTTGTTACAGTAACTGGATTTGGTTACTGGGAGGTGTTCAAGAATCTATCTTGTGGGTTTGTAAGATAGTTCTTGGAGTAGATTAGTGGATATCTACTAGTTGTATATTTCACTTGGTATTAGTGGAACTTGGCAGATTTGTCAAGAACTGGATGTAGCTCTGGTATAGAGTGAACCAGTATAAATTTGTGTGTTGAATTTCTTCTTTCATCTCTTTTATTTTCTCCCTATATACTTGTTGTGTTTAAAATCAATCTACCTTAGCAAGAATTGAATAAAGATAAATCATTCTTCCAAAAGAAAGTAAGTTTTGCGAAAAAGTTTTATAAAGTTCAATTCACCCCCCCCCCTCTTGAACTCAACCATTAATTCTTTCAATTGGTACCAAAGCTGGTTCTTGTAAGTTACTCAAGAAATCGGTCCAAGAATGGCTGAGGAAAAGATGAATTTTTCAGAAGGAGCCTCCATAAACAGGCCTCCGCTTTTTGCTGGTGTGAATTATTCTTTCTGGAAGGTTAAAATGAAAATCTTTATTGAATCTCTTGATAGAGGTATTTGGGAAACAATTGTTAATGGTCCTTTCAAACCAACTCAAACAGTAGATGGTAAAGTTGTTGAGAAAAGTTGGGCTGAGTTAACTGATGCAGAAAATAGGAGAGTCCAATATGATTATACTGCAAAAAATATTATTACCTCTGCTTTAAATCTTGATGAGTTTTTCAGGGTGTCTCAATGTGCCTCTGCCAAAGAGATGTGGGAAATTCTAGAGGTCACACATGAGGGTACATCTGACGTAAAGAGGGCAAGAAAGCATGAGTTGATTAGGGACTATGAATTGTTTAAAATGCAGCAAGGAGAAACAATTGCAGATGTACAGAAAAGGTTCACACACATAGTTAATCATCTAATTGGGTTAGGAAAGACTTTTGACAAGGAAGAGTTGAACATCAAAATCTTGAAGTGTTTGGACAGAACTTGGCAACCAAAGGTGACAACAATATCAGAATCAAGAGACCTGACTGAAATGACTACTGCTTCACTATTTGGTAAGTTAAGGGAACATGAGTTGGAAATCAATCGGTTCAAAGAACAAGAGAATGCAGAAAAGAAAAGCAGGAACATTGTTCTCAAGACGATTGAAGAAAACAGTGAATCTGAAGAAGATGAATCCGAGAATCTGACTTTGCTGGTTAAGAAATTTGGGAAATTTCTTAAAAGGAAAAACAGAACTGGCCAAGTAAAAAGGTACACTGATAAAAAGATTGAATCTATTCAAAATACTATTACTTGTTATTCTTGTGGTAAACAGGGTCACATAAGGAGTGATTGTCCGGAAAAGACCAAGAATCAGAACAAGAAAGATTCAAAATACAAAGGGAAAAAGGCCTACATAGCTTGGCAAGACAATGATTCATCTTCCAGTTCTGCATCCGAAGGTGAAGAGGTGAACCTATGTTTGATGGCTGGTTGTGAATCCTCTTCATCACATGTAAGTTCAACTCCTACAGAGAATGAAATGAATTACAGCACATTACTAAATGCTTTCAATGAAATACATAGTGAAGCCAAAAATTTATCTCATACAAATAATCGGTTGAAAGGTTTAAATAATTGGTTTGCGGATAATGTTGCTGCTACTAAGAATTGTGAAAAATGTATTCTTCTGCAAGATAAGGTTGACAACTTGATTAAAACTTTGTGTAAGTTTACTCAAGGTAAAGAGAATTTAGATGCACTCCTTAGGTCTCAAAACTGTGTGTTTGAACATAGTGGAATCGGGTACAAACCTAAGACTAGGGTAAAAACAAAAAAATATTTGAACTTCTTTTCATTTAGAAAAGCTACAGCATCCCCTTTCTCATCTTGTCATTACTACATGAAGAAAGGACATACTATAAAATTTTGTCATGCTAGGAAATATTTTGTGCCGCAAGGTAGGAAGAGATGGGTTCCAAAACATGTTAAACAGAAAATTTGACTCCTAAGGACCCAAAATATTTAAGGGTACCAAATACTTGATGTTTGATCTTTCAGGAACAGCAACAAGAGTCCCTTTGGTACCTGGACAGCGGATGCTCAAGGCACATGACAGGTGACATTTCAAAATTCCAGAAACTGAGATTGAAGAATGGAGGTCATGTGACTTATGGAGACAACAACAAGGGAAGAATTCTAGGTTCTGGAGATATCGGAGATGGTGAATCAGTAACCATTCACAACGTTCTTCTTGTTGAAGGTCTCAAGCACAATCTAATCAGTATAAGTCAGTTATGTGATCTTGGTCACAAAGTAATCTTCAAACCAGAAAAGTGCCTTATCTGTGAGCCAGAATCTGACACGGTAATGTTGGTAGCTTCGAATCTTGAAAGACAAAATCTGTGAAGCTTGTTTGAAAGGCAAACAAACTAGAAAATCTTTTTCAAACAAAAACATTGTTTCGACTTCTAGACCTTTGGAACTGCTTCACATGGATTTGGTTGGTCCTTCAAGGAATAAAAGGCTAGGTGGTAATCTTTATATCATGGTAATTGTTGATGACTTTTCCAGATTTACCTGGACTGTTTTTCTTAAAGCCAAATCTGATTCTGACAAATCTTTCAAAAAACTTGCTAAGGTTTTACATAATGAAAAAGGGTATTTCATTACATCTATTCAAAGTGACAATGGTGGAGAATTTGTAAATGAAAAGTTTGAATCATTTTGTGAAAAGTTTGGCATAAAACACAATTTTTCTACTCCGAGAACTCCTCAACAGAACGGTGTTGTGGAAAGAAAGAACAGATCAATTGTGGAACTTGCTAGAACAATGTTGTGTGAAAATTCTTTACCAAAATACTTTTGGGCAGATGCAGTAAACACTGCCTGTCATGTTTTGAATAGAGTCTTGATTAGACTCATGCTTAAGAAAACCCCATATGAACTATACAAAGGAAGAAAACCCAACATAAACTATTTCAGGGTTTTTGGATGTACATGTTTTGTTTTAAACAATGGGAAAGAAAATATTGGCAAGTTTGATGAGAAATCTGACAAAGAAATCTTTCTTGGTTACTCAACTAACGGCCATGCATATAGAGTCTACAATTTAAGATTGAAATCAGTTGAAAAATCAGTACATGTTGTGTTTAATGAGTCTCCTCGAGTGGTGCAGAATAGAACAACAGGTACTGCAGATGAAGAAGATTTAACTGATAATTCTTATCAGTTGAAACATCCCAGTAGCACAGATCAGCATACTGTTGAAGAAGGTGATCCATCAGTTGATCCTGCAAAAGCTGATCCACCAACAATTACTGAAGAATAGGGAGAAGATGTCATGGAAGAGCTTCCTAAAGAATGGATTGTTCCAAGAGATCTTTCTCTTGACAATGTCATCGGGCAAATCAATAAGGGAGTATCCACTAGACATTCTCTTAATCAATTCTGCAATCATATGGCATTCATTTCACAAATAGAACCTAAGACAGTTAAAGAAGCATTAAATGATGAATACTGGGTTAGTGCCATGCATGATGAGCTTAATCAATTTGAAAGGAATAACGTGTGGGAATTAGTTCCTAAAATCAAAGATATCAATGTAATTGGTACTAAGTGGGTATTCAAAAACAAGCTAGATGAACACGACATTATCACTAGAAATAAAGCTAGGTTGGTAGCCAAAGGGTATAACCAACAGGAGGGTATTGATTTTGATGAAACCTTTGCACCTGTAGCTAGACTTGAAGCTGTCAGATTATTATTAGCTTATGCCTGTATAAATGGTTTCAGATTACTACAGATGGATGTAAAGAGTGCCTTTCTTAATGGACTCATCAATGAAGAAGTGTACGTTTCTCAACCTCCTGGGTTTGAAAATCACAAGCATCCTGACCATGTCTACAAATTAAAAAAGGCCCTTTATGGTTTAAAGCAAGCACCTAGACAATGGTATGAGAGGTTAAGTAACTTCTTAATTGATCAAGGGTACAAGCGAGGTGAGGTTGATAAAACCCTATTCATTAAGAAATCTGGAACTGACATTATTCTGGTGCAGGTGTATGTGGATGATATCATTTTTGGTTCCACTAATAATGCCTTGTGTAATAAGTTTGTCAAGGAAATGCAAAGTGAATTTGAAATGTCTATGATGGGAGAATTGAATTTCTTCCTTGGTCTCCAGGTTAAACAATTAAGAAATGACATTTTTCTAAGTCAATCTAAATACTGCAATGAGTTGTTAAAGAAATTTGATATGCACAATTGCAAGGAATCCTCTACACCCATGTCTACTAACTGCTGTCTAGATTTAGATGAAAAAGGGAAATCTGTTGATCAAACTAAATATAGAGGTTTGATTGGTTCTCTGCTATATCTGACTGCCAGTAGGCCTGACATTATGTTTAGTGTGTGCCTTTGTGCTAGATTTCAGGCAAATCCAAAGGAATCACATCTTACTGCTGCCAAAAGGATTCTGAAGTACCTTAAAGGAACTGTTAATGTCAGACTATGGTATCCTGAAGGTGCATCCCTTAAACTTGTTGGATTTTCTGATTCTGACTTTGCAGGATGTAGATTGGACAGAAAAAGTACCTCTGGTACATGTCATTTACTGGGAAGCAGTCTCATATCTTGGCACAACAAAAAGCAAGCGTGTGTTGCTCTTTCAACTGCAGAAGCTGAATACATTGCAGCTGGGAGTTGTTGTGCTCAAAGCATCTACCTTAAGCAACAACTGACAAACTATGGAGTGACTCTAAATACGGTACCTCTGGTTTGTGACAATACTAGTGCAATAAATTTAACTAAGAATCCTATTCAACACTCTAGAACTAAGCATATTGAAACTAGACATCACTTTATTAGAGAACATGTATCTAGGGGTGACTGTGAAATTTTATTCATAGAATCTGAAAAACAGTTAGCTGATTTATTCACTAAACCACTTCCTAGAGACAGACTTAATATGCTTAGAACTGAATTAGGAATTCTAGATATATCTAGTATTGAATAACTGATTCTTTATGGTGATTATGTGTTTTTTTTAACAGGTTGATAACAAGTTCAATCGATTAATAATTGTATAAAAAAAACTTGATATTATATGTTTCAATCGATTGAAATTGCAAAATAATCTGTTGATTTCCTGATTCTTACTTTCTGTTATTGATATGTTATCAGTTCAATCGATTAAATAAGCTTTTAATCGATTTATTTCATTAACCTTGTAGCTATGCATATATTCTTTCATAAATCAATCGATTCAATCTTCGATTCAATCGATTGAATTCACTTTTGATACTCTGCATGATTTTCCTTCACAAAAACAATCGATTAGATCTTCGATTCAATCGATTTATTTTACTTCTGAGTATCTGAAATTGCAAAATCAATTGGTTTCACGAAAAATCAATTGATTAATTTTTTCTAGGGCTAGCTGTGTATACCCTGTCACTAAAACAATTACTGCAGAGTGGATTGAATGCATTTACAATGAGATATACTTCAACTACCTTCTTAAATATCAGAGATATCCAATTGAAGTTGAATGACCCTGATTGGATATCAGATGTGAGGGTAATTAAGGTGCACAGTAACAATTCTTTCTCTCTCTCCTCTTTTATCATCACTGCGCGGAAGCAGTAATACAGTAAAGACAAAACTGTGAAGTTAAAGGGATCGTGTGCTCTAAAGAAAATTGTAGAGTTTTTTTTTCCTTGAATCTTTCTCTGTTCTCGGTTCTTTTCTGTTCATTCCAAAAATTCAATCATGCTCAAACACACAAAGTCCGGTAGGAAGAAGTCCAGCAGAGGTGAGTCTTCTACTGCAAGGCAAGAACCAAATGTTGAAGGACGGATTGAAACCTGGTTCAATGGGAACCAAGAGAAAATGGATTTGTTTATCCATGAAATGAGCAGGAAACAAATCAACATTCCCAAGGTCCTAAAGTTTTCCTGGTTTGACGCCGAAGGATTCAGAGGTATTTGAAAGCTACTGCAACATCAAAAACTTCAGAAGTTTCTGGAGTTGAATGGTAGGATTTACCCTGACTTAATTAAAGTCTTTTTCACTAACTTGTCCTTTGAAGGTTCCACTTTAAAAACTCAAGTCAAAGGAGTAGATATTGAGATAACTCCAAATGTCTGGAAAGAGGTCGCTGGAATAAAGGATGAAGGTGTAAAAGTAACCAAAGGGTATACTTCAGATGTGGAAGAGTTTAATAAAGTCCAGTACTTTCGATCATGCATGAAGAATAATCGTGACTCTGTCAGTTCCTTCAACACTGGGAAGTTGAAGTTGGAGGAAAGGGTACTTGCTTTCATTGTGGCCTGGCTACTCACACCCAGGGGGAGCAATCATGCAGTACTAAATGAAGGAGATTTAGTACTGATGTACTGCATTCACCACAGAATAAGGGTGAACTGGGTTTTTGTTATCAAGGACCACATGATAAAGGCTAAGCGGCTGAGTGATTTCAGGTATCCTTATGCTATTTTGATTTCTAAGTTTTTAACACATTTTGATGTTGATCTGGAAGGTGAACTTGTTGAAACTGTCCGACCAACAAATGAGGTAAATAATTCTGTTCTTCACAAAATGGGGTTCATTAAAATTGATGGTGAATGGATCTCCAAAGAAGATGCTGGGAGAGGAGAAGACCTTGAAGAAGAAGAGCAAGAAGAAGGAGTCAATGCTGATGTTCCAGGAACTTCTGCAGCAAGACCATCCGACCCTATGGAAGAGGTGTCCCCATTGGAAATGGTCCCATACACTCCACAGCCTGACCGTGGCACGCCCCTGTCTTAGTTCGAAAGAACCATGTTGAATCAAATGAACGAACTGCAAACCAACCAAAGAAGGCACATGGAGATGACAGCTGCTCTATGGGCTCGACAACATTATCTGGATGAAAACTTCATTGCAAGATTCCAACATATTGACAACCAACTAGAAGACATCTATAACAGGATTGTTGAACTACAATTCAATCAAGGTCCCAGGGACGAATGAAGGCTTATGTTTTATGTTTCGGTTATCCTGTTTCTTTTTCTTAGTTTTTATTGTTCTGTTTTAATTTGGGGTACCCACGTGGTCCCGCTGGACTGTAACTAAAACAATCTATTTGATGCAGTCAAATAGGGGGAGAAGCATTTTTGCTTAAAACTATCACTACACACACACCACAAATTATATGTCTCTGGTGTTATTTCTTGTGCAAGTGCAGTGGTTATTTGTCTCCATCAAATAGGGGGAGATTGAAGCACTTGGTGGATTTGATGAAGACATAATATTTTGTAGATATAGTTTAGTTTGTGTGTGTGTAGATGAATAGGCTAAGTATAGAACTTAATCTCTTGATAGGCCATTATATTATGTGATAAGCGCCTTAAAATGTTGCATCCCATTGAAAATCATTTTTCTGCATGAAAAACTTACAATTAAGTATTAAAAGAACAAACTAAGTTTTTCAATCTGTTGAAAAGGATTTTCAATCTGTTAAAATCACTTAACATAATAAGTGGCCATACATAGTCGAAATTTCAATTGATTGATTCGCAGAATCAACAGGTTAAAATGACTTAATGAATTTTTCAAATAAAGGTTTCGCATTTTCAATCTGTTGAAAAACTTTTTAATCCGTTAAAATAGAAAGAATATTTTTTCTGTCTAAGAGTTTTCAGAAAATCAATCTGTTGAAATATTTTTTCAATCTGTTGAAATAGAGAGACTATTTTTTAGTCTAAATGTTTGCAGGATTTCAATCTATTGAAATGATTTTCAATCGATTGAAACAGAGAGCTATCATTTTTCATAAGGTTATTTCAATCCATTGAAAACTCGAATCAATCGATTGAATGAAGTTTTAAATGAAATCAATCGATTGAATCGTCGTTTCAATCGATTGAAATGCATTCTGATCGATCATAGTTTCATTCTGATCGATCATAACTTGGTCTAATCGATCATATTTCGGTTCTAATTGATCAAAATCAATTCTAACCTATTATACTTTAAATCTGACCGATCATTTGACTCTCTGAAATAGTTTTTAACAGATGAAATGTTCTGAATCTATGTTTTACTCTACAAATACAGATTTGATCTATCTTTTGAAATACAACACAACACACAACTTGAGAAAACTTTTGAAATCAATCTGTGAAGCTATCATATACGTAACTTTCTCTGCATTCAAGAATCGTTTCTTATCATAAGGTGTTGTGATCAGAATTGTGGTTAATCAAAGAGAGAAAGTTCTGTATTAGAAACTGTTCTGGACAATTTTATTGATAGAGCTGCAGTCCAGGTTTTTTCTTTTCATACTCTTTTGTAACGTGTGATTGTGCAGGTTGGAATTTGGATCTGCACTTGTTACAGTAACTGGATTTGGTTACTGGGAGGTGTTCAAGAATCTATCTTGTGGGTTTGTAAGATAGTTCTTGGAGTAGATTAGTGGATATCTACTGGTTGTATATTTCACTTGGTATTAGTGGAACTTGGCAGATTTGTCAAGAACTGGATGTAGCTCTGGTATAGAGTGAACCAGTATAAATTTGTGTGTTGAATTTCTTCTTTCATCTCTTTTATTTTCTTCCTATATACTTACTGTGTTTAAAATCAATCTACCTTAGCAAGAATTGAATAAAGATAAATCATTCTTCCAAAAGAAAGTAAGTTTTGCGAAAAAGTTTTATAAAGTTCAATTCACCCCCCCTCTTAAACTCAACCATTAATTCTTTCAACTAAAAGTTACTAACAGTTACTAAAGAGTTACTGAAAAGTTACTGAAGAGTTACTAAAAGTTACTGAAGAGTTACTAAAAGTTACTAAGAGTTACTAAAGAGTTACTGAAGAGTTACTGAAAAGTTACTAAAAGTTACTGAAGAGTTACTAAAAGTTACTCAGAGTTAATTAAATTTTGTAAGAGTTATTAAAGAGTTACTAAGAGTTACTGTAGAGTTACTAAGATTTACTAAAAGTTACTAAGAGTTACTAAAAAATTACTAAAAAGTTACTGAAGAGTTACGAAGAGTTACTGAAGAGTTACTAAAGTTACTAAGAGTTACTAAGAGTTACTGAAGAGTTACTAAAACTTACTAAGAGTTACTAAAGAGTTACTAAGAGTTACTGAAGAGTTACTGAAAAGTTACTAAAAGTTACTGAAGAGTTACTAAAAGTTACTCAGAGTTAATTAAATTTAGTAAGAGTTATTAAAGAGTTACTAAGAGTTACAAAGAGTTACTGTAGAGTTACTAAGATTTACTAAAAGTTACTAAGAGTTACTAAAAAGTTACTAAAAAGTTACTGAAGAGTTACGAAGAGTTACTAAAGTTACTAAGAGTTACTATAAAGTTACTAAAGAGTTACTGAAGAGTTACTGAAGAGTTACTAAAAGTTACAAAGAGTTACTGAAGAGTTACTAAAAGTTAATAAAGAGTTACTGAAGAGTAAATAAGAGTTACTAAGTGTTACTGAAGAGTTACTAAGACTTACTTAAGAGTTAATAAGAGTTACTGAAAAGTTAGTGAAGAGTTACTAAGAGTTACTGAAGAGTTACTAAAGAGTTACTAAAAGTTACTGAAGAGTTACTACAGAGTTACTAAGAGTTATTAAAAGTTACTGAAGAGTTATTAAAAGTTACTAAGATTTTCTAAAGAGTTAGTGAAATGTTACTAAAAGTTATTGAAGAGTTACGAAGAGTTATTGAAGAGTTACTAAATAGTTATTAAAAGCTACTAAAGAGTTACTAAAAGTTATTGAAGAGTTACTAAAGAGTTATTAAGAGTTACTGAAGAGTTAGTAAAAGTTACTAAAGATTTACTAAGACTTACTAAATAGTTACTAAAAGTTACTGTAGAGTTATTAAAAGTTACTAAGAGTTACTAAAGAGTTAGTGAAAAGTTACTAAGAGTGCTGAAAAGTTATTTAAGAGTGACTAAGAGTTACTGAAGAGCTACTAAAGAGTTACTCAAAGCTACTAAAGAGTTACTCAAGAGTGACTATGAGTTACTGAAATGTTTCTAAAAGTTACTGAAGAGTTACTGAAAAGTTACTGAAGAGTTACTAACAGTTACTGAAGAGTTATTGAGAGTTACTGAAAAGTTACTAAGAGTTACTAAAGAAGTATTAAAGAGTTACTAAAGAGTTACTGAATAGTTACTAAGAGTTACTGAAGAGTTACTGAAAAGTTACTAAAAGTTACTGAAGAGTTACTAAGAGTTACTGAAGAGTTACTAAAAGTTACTAAGAGTTACTAAAAGTTAGTAAGATTTATTAAAGAGTTACTGTAGAGTTACTAACATTTACTAAAAGTTACTAAGACTTACTTAAAATTTACAAAAAGTTACTGAAGAGTTACTAAAGTTACTAAGAGTTACTAAAGAGTAACTAAGAGTTATTGAAGAGTTACTGAAGAGTTACTAAAAGTTACTAAGAGTTACTGAAGAGTTACTAAAAGTTAGTAAAGAGTTACTGAAAACTTACTAAAAGTTACTGAAGAGTAAATAAGAGTTATTAAGTCTTACTGAAGAGGTACTACGACTTACTGAACAGTTACTAAGAGTTACTGAAAAGTTACTAAAAGTTACTGAAGAGTTACTAAGAGTTACTTAGAGTTACTGAATAGTTATTGAAGAGTTACTGAAGAGTTATTGAAGAGTTACTGAAGAGTTACTAAAGAGTTACTAAAAGTTACTGAAGCGTTACTAAATAGTTACTAAGAGTTACTAAAGAGTTACTAAAAGTAATTGAATAGTTATTAAAAGTTACTAAGATTTACTAAAGAGTTAGTGAAAAGTTAGTAAAAGTTATTGAAGAGTTACGAAGAGTTATTGAAGAGTTACAAAAGAGTTACTAAAAGTTACTGAAGAGTTACTGAAAAGTTACTGAAGAGTGACTAAGAGTTACTGAAGAGTTACTAAAAGTTACTAAAGAGTTGCTCAAGAGTGACTAAGTGTAATATCCTAAATTTTGCAATCAATTATATAAATAAATTTTGTAAGTTATAAATATGTACTAAATATTATGTAGAGTTATTATAAAAATAAAATATGATTTTTTTGTTTATAGTTATTTTATCTTAAGAAAATTATAAAATAAAATCCAAGGTTAATATTGTGTCAAATAATAATTTAATAATAAAATTAAATAAATGAATAAATAAATATTTAGAAATTTAATACTAAAAAAAAAAAAAAAGAAATTTACGAAAAGAGAGAAATGGTAGTCGGGAACCATAGCTTTGATCAAGTTAGTGGAACCTTCGAATTGAGTCGGTGAAATAAGGCGGTGGAGAATAAAATTAAAGAAAATTCGAGAAGGAGTATAAGTCGGTAAGATAAGTTTATAAATAGGAAGAAATTTGAAAACTTACTTATACAAAAAAAAAAAAAACATACAATTCCCGTAACTTACAAAACCAACAGAGAGGCACCAGAATTCTGAGAAGAAGAATTCGAGAGAAAGGAGGAAAGAGGAGCATAAGAAATTAAGAGAGTAAAAAGATTTTGAAGGAGCCAGGTATGGGTTAGACGTTTAGTTTTATTCATACGAATGTCTGTAATTTTGAAATTGGAGATTACTATTCATCAATTGCAAAGTTTGAAATATTGGTGAAATTCTTTCAATTAAGGATGAATTATATAATAAAATTGTTGTTTTTAACTTAAATTGAACATGTTTGTAGTTTCATTTTGATTTGGAACTAATTTGGGTGATTGAAACTGAGAAAATTGAAAAATGGATTTTGAAAATGGCGTCTTGGAGATGATTATTATTCATATTTTGCAAAGTTTTAAATATTGATGAAATTCTTGAAATTAAGGATGAATTATATAGTAAAATTGTTGTTTTTGACTTAATTTGGACATATTGCATGTTTAATTTTGATTTAGAACTAAATTGGGTGCTTTAAATTGAGAAATTGAAAAATCTGGATTTGAAAATGGCTTACAGGGGAGCGAATGAAGAAGAAAGGACTAGGTGGTAATTTTTACAAAAGATTAAGGGTAAAATAGTCATTTCACATCTTAGGGACATAAATGGAATTTTGAAAAAGATCAAGGGTAAAATAGTCATTTCACACATTAGGGACACAAATGGAATTTTTGAAAAAGATCAAGGGTAAAATAGTCATTTCACATCTTAGGGACATAAATGGAATTTTGAAAAAGATCAAGGGTAAAATAGTCATTTCATATCTTAGGGATATGGATGGAATTATAGGAAATGTTCAAGGGCAAAATTGTCATTTTACAACCTAGGGACATAAATGAAATTTTGAAAAAGGTTAAGGGTATAATCGAGATAAAGTCAAACAGTATATTACACCCTCTTTGTTTACTAGGAAAACGACTTAGTAAACGTTAGAATTTGAGGATAGTGCCTTCATCAAAGTTATAGGTTATTGTCTTATCTTTCCAACACAATTGGAATCATCTTAAAAGGAGGTATAGAACTCAAGATATGGACAAAATACTGAACCCTACGAAATAAATTATTAATAGAAATTGTCTTGCTTAAAACAACTATGAATTGTAATTGAAATTTTGAATACATGAAGGAGATATTTCTAAGTACTTAATTGATGATAGATTGTTTTGTTTCATACAAAGACATAAACATAGTGCATGACATGTTTTACGGAAGTCACGAGAAAATTTTTTACGAGAAAAGTATTTGGAAATTTATCTTAAGTTGCTACCAAGGACGATTGGTAGGAATAATGATGTGCAAAATAGAATTTTAAAAATATTTTTGTGAGTCAATTTACTATCAAGAGCATTTGGTAGTGGAATATGACTATGAAAATGGGCTGGCCAAATGAGACAGAGAATGAATTATTAAGAATTGAGCTACCGGAATCTCCGATAGTAAATGGGGGAGTAGAATAGGTAAGACAGGACCTCCGGTCTATGGGGATGGACCTCTGGTCTAGGGAGTGTTTGGGCATGGGCAATTCCATAAGTGGCCGGTCTTTATTTGATTCTGTGTCGTGGTAGCCTGCCGGGTGCACTGACACTCCGACTACTGTCTACTTATTCGCGTTTAGTGGGACATTGCCGAATCACCGGACAGGGTGATGTTAAGCTCTGGTTCCACTAGACACTCAAATGAGTCTCCATGGAGCACTGAGTCAAAAATAAATTTTTAGATTTTGAGTCAAAAGCATGATTTTAAAGTTTTACGTTTTGAGTCACATTTGCATATCATAAACATGTTGGATGATGAAATTGTAGATTATTCATGATTTGTATGATATTCTCTATTATGATTCCATGAGTGATTTATTTGTTTCTCACAATTAATTTTCAAATTAAATTACATATGGTTGTATATTTATATGCAGTTAGGAACTTATTAAAAGGAATGTTTCATTAGTTGATTTTATCGTATAAATGTTTGCTTTATTTGTTGTGGATAAAATTAAATGTCTAACCCCATAAATATTTCAATCCCAGATGTTGGTGACGTATGATGCAGGAATACATAGTCCAAGAGATAGATGTCAGATGCAAAAATCCAGAGCTTAGGTTGGGAATTGTATAACATATAAGTATAACTTCATGACTTGTAATATTTTGAAAACTTTGTACTAGAACTTGTTGCTTGATTTAATATAAAACCTTACCTAAATTAATTGTTCACTTAGTATATTTTCTATTAACCTTCTATGAATATTGAAAATATTACTAACTTAGATAATAAATTAGGATTAATAAATGTAATCTGTAAGGGGGGTTACACTAAGAGTTACTGAAATGTTACTAAAAGTTACTGAAGAGTTATTAAGAGTTACTGAAAAGTTACTCAAGAGTTTTCGAAAAGCTACTAAAAGTTACTGAAGAGTTACTATAAAGTTACTAAAGAGTTACTAAGAGTTACTAAGAGTTACTGAAGAATTACTAAGAGTTACTGGAGGGTTAATAAAATTTACAAAAAGTTATTAAGAGTTACTGAAGAGTTACTAAAAGTTACTAAGATTTACTTAGGAGTTACTAAAGAGTTACTAAGAGTTACTAAAGAATTACTGAAGAGTTACTGAAGAGTTACTAAGAGTACTAAAGAGTTACTGAAGAGTTACTAAAAGTTACTGAAGAGTTACAGAAGAGTTACTAAGAGTTACTAAAAGTTACTTAAAGTTACTAAAGAGTTACTGAATAGTTCCTAAGAGTTACTAAAGAATTACTAAGAGTTACTACAAAGTTCCTAAAGAGTTACTGAGAGTTAGTGAAAAGTTACTAAGAGTGCTGAAGAGTTATTGAAGAATTACTAAGACTTACTGAAGAGTAACTAAGAGTTACTAAAGACTTAGTAAGAGTTACTAAGAGTTACTGAAGAATTATTAAAAGTTACTAGAAGTTACTAACAGTTACTAAAGAGTTACTGAAAAGTTACTGAAGAGTTACTAAAAGTTACTGAAGAGTTACTAAAAGTTACTAAGAGTTACTAAAGAGTTACTAAGAGTTATTGAAGAGTTACTAAGAGTTACTAAGAGGTACTAAGAGTTACTGAAGAGTTACTAAAACTTACTAAGAGTTACTAAGAGTTACTGAAGAGTTACTGAAAAGTTACTAAAACTTACTGAAGAGTTACTAAAAGTTACTCATAGTTAATTAAATTTAGTAAGAGTTATTAAAGAGTTACTAAGAGTTACTGTAGAGTTACTAAGATTTACTAAAAGTTACTAAGAGTTACTGAAAAGTTACTAAAAAGTTACTGAAGAGTTACGAATCGTTACTGAAGAGTTACTAAAGTTACTAAGAGTTACTATAAAGTTACTAAAGAGTTACTAAGAGTTACTGAAGAGTTACTAAAAGTTACAAAGAGTTACTGAAGAGTTACTAAAAGTTACTAAAGAGTTACTGAAGAGTAAATAAGAGTTACTAAGTGTTATTGAAGAGTTACTAAGACTTACTGAAGAGTTACTAAGAGTTACTGAAAAGTTACTGAAGAGTTACTAAGAGTTACTGAAGAGTTACTAAAGAGTTACTAAAAGTTACTGAAGAGTTATTAAAGAGTTACTAAGAGTTATTAAAAGTTACTGAAGAGTTATTAAAAGTTACTAAGATTTACTAAAGAGTTAGTGAAATGTTACTAAAAGTTATTGAAGAGTTACGAAGAGTTATTGAAGAGTTACTAAATAGTTATTAAAAGCTACTAAAGAGTTACTAAAAGTTATTGAAGAGTTACTAAAGAGTTATTAAGAGTTACTGAAGAGTTACTAAAAGTTACTAAAGAGTTACTAAGACTTATAAATAGTTACTAAAAGTTACTGTAGAGTTATTAATAGTTACTAAGACTTACTAAAGAGTTAGTGAAAAGTTACTAAGAGTGCTGAAGAGTTATTGAAGAGTGACTAAGAGTTACTAAGAGTTACTGAAGAACTACTAAAGAGTTACTCAAAGCTACTAAAGAGTTACTCAAGAGTGACTAAGAGTTACTGAAATGTTACTAAAAGTTACTGAAGAGTTACTGAAAAGTTATTGAAGAGTTACTAACAGTTACTGAAGATTTATTGAGAGTTACTGAAAAGTTACTAAGAGTTACTAAAGAAGTATTAAAGAGTTACTAAAGAGTTACTGAAGAGTTACTGAAGAGTTACTAAAAAGTTACTAAAAGTTACTGAAGAGTTACTAAGAGTTACTAAAAGTTACTGAAGAATTACTAAAAGTTAGTAAGATTTATTAAAGAGTTACTAAGAGTTATTGTAGAGTTACTAACATTTACTAAAAGTTACTAAGAGTTACTGAAAATTTACTAAAAGTTACTGAAGACTTACTAAAGTTACTAAGAGTTACTAAAGAGTAACTAAGAGTTACTGAAGAGTTACTGAAGAGTTACTAAAAGTTACTGAAGAGTTACTAAAAGTTAGTAAAGAATTACTGAAAACTTACTAAAAGTTACTGAAGAGTAAATAAGAGTTATTAAGTCTTATTGAAGAGTTACTACGACTTACTAAAGAGTTACTAAAAAGTTACTAAAAGTTACTGAAGAGTTACTAAGAGTTACTACGAGTTACTTAGAGTTACTGAATAGTTATTGAACTGTTACTGAGGAGTTATTGAAGAGTTACTGAAGAGTTGCTAAAGAGTTACTAAAAGTTACTGAAGCGTTACTAAATAGTTACTAAGAGTTACTAAAGAGTTACTAAAAGTAATTGAATAATTATTAAAATTTACTAAGATTTACTAAAGAGTTAGTGAAAAGTTAGTAAAAGTTATTGAAGAGTTACGAAGAGTTATTGAAGAGTTACAAAAGAGTTACTAAAAGTTACTGAAGAGTTACTGAAAAGTTACTGAAGAGTTACTGAAGAGTGACTAAGAGTTACTGAAGAGTTACTAAAGAGTTACTAAAAGCTACTAAAGAGTTGCTCAAGAGTGACTAAGAGTTACTGAAATGTTACTAAAAGTTACTGAAGAGTTATTAAGAGTTACTGAAAAGTTACTCAAGAGTTTTCGAAAAGCTACTAAAAGTTACTGAAGAGTTACTATAAAGTTACTAAAGAGTTACTAAGAGTTACTAAGAGTTACTGAAGAGTTACTAAGAGTTACTGGAGGGTTAATAAAATTTACAAAAAGTTATTAAGAGTTACTGAAGAGTTACTAAAAGTTACTAAGATTTACTTAGGAGTTACTAAAGAGTTACTAAGAGTTACTGAAGAATTACTGAAGAGTTACTAAAAGTTACTTAAAGTTACTGAAGAGTTACTGAATAGTTCCTAAGAGTTACTGAAGAATTACTAAGAGTTACTACAAAGTTCCTAAAGAGTTACTGAGAGTTAGTGAAAAGTTACTAAGAGTGCTGAATAGTTATTGAAGAATTACTAAGACTTACTGAAGAGTTACTAAGAGTTACTAAAGACTTACTAAGAGTTACTGAAGAATTATTAAAAGTTGCTGGAAGTTACTAACAGTTACTAAAGAGTTACTGAAAAGTTACTGAAGAGTTACTATGAGTTACTAAGAGTTATTGAAGAGTTACTTAGAGTTACTAAGAGTTACTAAGAGATTCTTGAAGAGTTACTAAAACTTACTAAGAGTTACTAAAGAGTTCTTGAAGAGTTCTTGAAAAGTTACTAAAAGTTGTCGAAGAGTTACTAAAAGTTACTCGAGTTAATTAAATTTAGTAAGAGTTATTAAAGAGTTACTAAGAGTTACTAAGAGTTCTTGTAGAGTTACTAAGATTTACTAAAAGTTACTAAGAGTTACTAAAAAGTTACTAAAAAGTTACTGAAGAGTTACGAAGAGTTACTGAAGAGTTACTAAAGTTACTAAGAGTTACTATAAAGTTACTAAAGAGTTCTTGAAGAGTTCTTGAAGAGTTACTAAAAGTTACAAAGAGTTCTTGAAGAGTTACTAAAAGTTACTAAAGAGTTACTGAAGAGTAAATAAGAGTTACTAAGTGTTACTGAAGAGTTACTAAGACTTACTGAAGAGTTACTAAGAGTTACTAAAAAGTTACTAAAGAGTTACTAAGAGTTACTGAAGAGTTACTAAAGAGTTACTAAAAGTTACTGAAGAGTTACTAAAGCGTTACTAAGAGTTACTAAGAGTTACTGAAGAGTTATTAAAAGTTACTAAGATTTTCTAAAGAGTTAGTGAAATGTTACTAAAAGTTATTGAAGAGTTACGAAGAGTTATTAAAGAGTTACTAAATAGTTATTAAAAGCTACTAAAGAGTTACTAAAAGTTATTGAAGAGTTACTAAAGAGTTATTAAGAGTTACTGAAGAGTTACTAAAAGTTACTAAAGAGTTACTAAGACTTACTAAATAGTTACTAAAAGTTACTGTAGAGTTATTAAAAGCTACTAAGAGTTACTAAAGAGTTAGTGAAAAGTTACTAAGAGTGCTGAAGAGTTATTGAAGAGTGACTAAGAGTTACTAAGAGTTACTGAAGAGCTAGTAAAGAGTTACTCAAAGCTACTAAAGAGTTACTCAAGAGTGACTAAGAGTTCTTGAAATGTTACTAAAAGTTCTTGAAGAGTTCTTGAAAAGTTCTCGAAGAGTTACTAACGATTCTTGAAGAGTTATTGAGAGTTCTTGAAAAGTTACTAAGAGTTACTAAAGAAGTATTAAAGAGTTACTAAAGAGTTACTGAAGAGTTACTAATAGTTCTTGAAGAGATTCTTGAAAAGTTACTAAAAGTTCTTGAAGAGTTACTAAGAGTTGCTTGAAGAGTTACTAAAAGTTACTAAGAGTTACTAAAAGTTAGTAAGATTTATTAAAGAGTTACTAAGAGTTCTTGTAGAGTTACTAACATTTACTAAAAGTTACTAAGAGTTACTTGAAAATTTACTAAAAGTTCTTGAAGAGTTACTAAAGTTACTAAGAGTTACTAACGAGTAACTAAGAGTTCTTGAAGAGTTCTTGAAGAGTTACTAAAAGTTACTAAGAGATTCTTGAAGAGTTACTAAAAGTTAGTAAAGAGTTCTTGAAAACTTACTAAAAGTTCTTGAAGAGTAAATAAGAGTTATTAAGTCTTACTTGAAGAGGTACTACGACTTACTGAACGAGTTACTAAGAGTTCTTGAAAAGTTACTAAAAGTTCTTGAAGAGTTACTAAGAGTTACTTAGAGATTCTTGAATAGTTATTGAAGAGTTCTTGAAGAGTTATTGAAGAGTTACTGAAGAGTTACTAAAAGTTACTGAAGCGTTACTAAATAGTTACTAAGAGTTACTAAAGAGTTACTAAAAGTAACTGAATAGTTATTAAAAGTTACTAAGATTTACTAAACAGTTAGTGAAAAGTTAGTAAAAGTTATTGAAGAGTTACGAAGAGTTATTGAAGAGTTATTAAAAGTTACTGAAGAGTTACTGAAAAGTTACTGAAGAGTTACTGAAGAGTGACTAAGAGTTACTGAAGAGTTACTAAAGAGTTACTAAAAGCTACTAAAGAGTTGCTCAAGAATGACTAAGAGTTACTGAAATGTTACTAAAAGTTACTGAAGAGTTATTAAGAGTTACTGAAAAGTTACTCAAGAGTTTTCGAAAAGCTACTAAAAGTTACTGAAGAGTTACTATAAAGTTTCCAAAGAGTTACTAAGAGTTACTGAAGAGTTACTAAGAGTTACTGGAGGGTTAATAAAATTTACAAAAAGTTATTAAGAGTTACTAAAAGTTACTAAGATTTACTTAGGAGTTACTAAAGAGTTACTAAGAGTTACTGAAGAATTACTGAAGAGTTACTAAGAGTACTAAAGAGTTACTGAAGAGTTATTTAGAGTTACTAAAAGTTACTTAAAGTTACTGAAGAGTTACTGAATAGTTGCTAAGAGTTACTAAAGAATTACTGAGAGTTACTCCAAAGTTCCTAAAGAGTTACTGAAGAGTTACTAAAAGTTACTATAAAGTTAATGAAGAGTTACTAAGAGTCACTTAAAAGTTACTGAAGAGTTACTAAGTGTACTGAAGAGTTACAGAACAGTTACTAAAGAGTTACTAAAAGTTATTGTGGAGTTACTAAGAGTTACTGAAGAGTCACTGAAGCGTAACTTAAGAGTTACTAAAAGTTACTAAGAGTTACTGAAATGTTACTAAAAGTTACTAAGAGTTACTCAATAGTTAGTAAAAGTTATTAAGAGTTACTCAAGAGTTACTCAAAAGTTACTAAATAGTGACTGAAGAATTACTAAAGGGTTACTAAGAGTTACTGAATAGTTCCTAAGAGTTACTAAAGAGTTACTTAGAGTTACTGAATAGTTAGTAAAGAATTTCTAAAAGTTACTAAGAGTTACTAAAGAGTTACTAAAAGTTACTAAGAATTACTAAGAGTTACTAAAGAGTTACTAAAGAGTTATTAAAAGCTACTCAAGAGTTACTATAAAGTTCTTAAAATTTTTTGAAGAGTTACTGAAGAGTTACTAAGAATTACTAAAGAGTTACTGAAAAGTTATTGAAGAGCTACTAAAAGTTACTAAGACTTATGGAAGAGTTACTAAAAGTTACTAAGAGTTACTGTAAAGTTACTAAAGAGTTAATAAGAGTTACTGAAAAGTTACTAAGAGTTACTAAAGAGTTACTAAAGTGTTACTCAAAGTTACTAAGAGTTACTGAAGAGTTACTAAAAGTTACTAAGAGTTGTTGAAGAGTTACTGAAGAGTTATTAAAAGTTACTAAGAGTTACTGAGGAGTTACTAAGAGTTACTGAAGAGTTACTAAGAGTTACTGAATAGTTACTAAGAGTTACTGAAGAGTTACTGAAGAGTTACTAAGAGTTACTGAAGAGTTACTAAGGGTTACTGAAGAGTTACTCAAGAGTTACTAAAGAGTTACTAAGACTTACTAAGAGTTACTGAAGACACACTGAAGAGTTACTAAGATTACTAAAGAGTTGTTGAAGAGTTACTAAGAGTTACTAAAGAGTTACTAAAGAGTTACTGAAGAGTTACTGAAGAGTTACTAAGAGTTACTAAAGAGTTACTAAGAGTTACTGAAGAGTTACTGAATAGTTACTAAAGAGTTATTCAAGAGTTACTCAAGAGTTATTCAAGAGTTTCTAAAGAGTTACTAAGGGTTATGGAAAAGTTACTAAGAGTTACTAAGAGTTACTAAAGAGTTATTTTGAGTTACTAAGAGTTACTGAAGTGTTACTAAAGAGTTACTAAAAGCTACTAAAGAGTTACTCAAGAGTTACTAAGAGTTACTGAAGAGTTACTTAAAGTTACTGAAGAGTTACTGAAAAGTTACTTAAAGTTACTGAAGAGTTACTAAAAAGTTACTGAAGAGTTACTGAAGAGTTACTGAAGAGTTACTGAAGAGTTACTAAGAGTTGCTGAAGAGTTACTGAAGAGTTACTAAAAGTTACTAAGAGTTACTAAAGAGTTACTAAGAGTTACTGAAGAGTTACTGAAGAGTTATTAAAAGTTACTAAGAGTTACTAAGAGTTACTGAAGAGTTAGTAAGAGTTACTGAAGAGTTAGTAAGAGTTACTGAAGAGTTACTGAAAAGTTACTGAAAGTTGCTGAAGAGTTACTGATGAGTTACTGATGAGTTACTGAAAATTTACTGAAAGTTGCTGAAGAGTTACTGATGAGTTACTAAAAGTTACTAAGAGTTACTATTAGTAAGAGTTATTGAAGAATTACTAAAAGTTGCTGAAAAGTTACTGAAGAGTTACTAAAAGTTACTAAGAGTTACTATTAGTAAGAGTTATTGAAGAATTACTAAAAGTTACTATGAGTTACTACCAAATGATACAATGCAAGCAAAAGTTCTTAGATTCATCGAGATATAGAACAACATATAAGTTATCATGCTTGCATATCCACCATTTGAGTCTCCAACAATTTTTCCAATAATTACATATCCGATTTGACCTATGGATGAATACGTAGGCATACGTTTCATGCTTGTTTGGGTAATAGCAATCAGATTCCCTAATATCATGCTAAGAGTAGCTAGGATTTCCAGAAGAAGATGTCATTCGTTTGTTGAGAAATAAAAAGGGATATCGAAAATTCGAGTGGCTGAAGCTGAAACAACTACTTTCAAAGTAAAAAAAAGAAAAGCAACGACTGGAGTGGGAAAGTCAGAGTCGAAAAGAGGATTCCTCACTTCTTTCTCTCATTCAAAACCGTGCATGAGACTTTCATCTCGCACGGCTCCTAAGTGATAAAAGAAAGAGGGTGAGTTCTTCTTTCTTTTTTGATTACTTTCCTCGCGTATGTATAAGACTGAATCCTTTCTATTTTGAATTTTCAAAAGGATTACTAATCCTTAACTTTTCGAGGAATCCTTCATCAGTGGTTGTGAATGATCTATTTTTCTCAATCTCTATGACTTGTTCCTACGGAACCAAGATCGAAAACATTAAGAATAAGAATTAAAACCATCTGATTTGATTTGTTCTCAATAGCCACGAGATGATCATCTTAGGGTGATCCTTTTGTTGATGGATGCTCCTATTATACCCGTAGTCTCTGAAGGATGAGAACCAACTATGTAGCATCTACATCGAGAATTCAAGTATTGTATACGTCATTAGTCCAATCCTATGTAGGAACTACCCGTAATAACGAACTTGCAAAATGAATTTGTTTATCATAAAGTGATTCGTTGTTCTTGACTCTGCTTCACCTTAACTATTATTTGAACAAGTAAAGTTATCTCTTGGTCCGAGTGGGAATAACATTTCTCTTCTGCATGTCCATGGAGTTTTAAAAAATCCAAACATCTCAGAAATAGAGAAAGAGATACAAATTTATCGAACGAACCACACTCCTTCGTATATGTCAGGAGTCCATTGATGAGAAGGGGTTGGGGAAAGCTTGAACCCAATTCCTACTTGTGATAAAAGCTAACAAATTGTGATTTATATTATTAGTTCTAAACTTTCTTATTGGCGAGCCACAAAAATTGCACCTATTAAAGAAACTAAAAGAATTATTGAAATTAGTTCAAATGGAAGAAAAAAATCTGTTAATAAATGAATTCCAATTTGTTGACTAGTACTTGTTAAATCTTGCTCTATATTTTGATTGGGTCTTGTCGTCTAAATAATCCCGTGCCATGATGTTTCTAGAATAGTAGTTATTTGTGAAACAAAGATACAGGTACAAACCATCAAAGTAATTCCATCCCCAACGGCCCAAAGATCAAAATTTTGGTAATATTCTGAACCATTCATAAACATCACCGCAAAAATGATTAAAACATTTATAGCGCCCATGTAAATAAGTAGCTGTGATGCAGCCACAAAATGGGAATTTGTTAAATATAGAATAAAGATACACAAACAAGAACAAGTCCCAATGAAAAAGCAGAAAAAAACGAATTCGTAAATAAGACTACTCCTAGACTTCCTAATATTAAACCTGATCCAAGAAATACTAAAAGTTATTAAAGAGTTACTGAAGAGTTACTGAAGAGTTACTGAAAAGTTACTAAAGAGTTATTAAAGAGTTAGTAAAAGCTATTAAAGAGTTACTAAAAGTTACTAAGAGTTACTCAGGAGTTACTAAGAGTTACTAAAGAGTTACTGAGAAGTTACTAAATGTTACTGAAGAGTTACTAAAAGAACTGAAGAGTTAATAATGTGTTACTAAAAGTTACTGAAGAGTTACTGAAGAGTTACTAAGAGGTACTTAAGAGTTACTAAGAGTTACTAAAGAGTAACTGAAGAGTTACTAAGACTTATTGAAGAGTTACTGAAAAGTTACTAAAGAGTTACTAAGAGTTACTGAAGAGTTACTAATAATTACTAAGAAATACTCAAGAGTTACTAAAGAGTTACTAAGAGTTACTCAAGAGTTACTGAAGAGTTACTAATAGTTACTGAAGAGTTACTAAGAGTTACTAAAGATTTACTAAGAGTTACTTAAGAGTTACTCAAGAGTTACTAAAAGTTACTAAGAGTTACTAAATAGTTGCTGAAAAGTTACTAAAAGTTACTGAAGAGTTACTAAAAGTTACTGAAGAGTTACTGAAGAGTTACTAAAAGTTACTAAGAGTTACTCAAGAGTTACTAAAGAGTTACTATGAGTTACTGAAGAGTTACTGAAGAGTGACTAAAAGTTGCTAAAAGTAAAAAAGAGTTACTAAAAAGTTACTAAAGAGTTACTGAAGAGCTACTAAAGAGTTACAAAGAGTTACTAAAAGCTTACTCAAGCGTTACTGAAGAGCTGCTAAAGAGTTACTAAGAGTTACTGAAGAGTTACTAAGAGTTATTGAAGAGTTACTAAAAGTTCATAAAAGTTACTAAGAGTTCCTAAAGAGTTATTGAAAAGTTACTAAAAGTTATTGAAGAGTTACTAAGATTTACTGAATAGTTACTGAAGAGTTACTAAAAGTTACAAAAAGTAACTAAGAGTTACTAAAAGTTACTAAGAGTTAGTCAAGAGATACTAAGAGTTACTGAAGAGTTACTAAGAGTTACTGAAGATTTAGTAAAAAGTTACCGAAGAGTTACTAAGAGTTACTGAAAAGTTACTAAAAGTTACTTAAGAGTTCCTAAGAGTTACTGAAGTGTTACAAAAATGTTACTAAAGAGTTACTGAAAAGTTACTAAAATATACTGAAGAATTACTGAAGAGTGTAAGAATCAATGGTTGAGTTCAAGAGGGGGGGTGAATTGAACTTTAGAAAACTTTTTCGCAAAACACACTTTCTTTGGAAAGAATGATTTATCTTTATTCAATTCTTCTATAGGTAGATTTGATTTTAATCACAGCAAGAATATAGACAAGAAATAAAAGAGATGAAAGTAGAAATTCAACACAAAAGTTTATACTGGTTCACTCTTTACCAGAGCTACATCCAGTTCTTGACAAATCTGCCAAGTTCCACTAATTCCAAGTGAAAATTACAACCAGTAGATATTCACCAATCTACCCCAAGAACTATCTCACAAACCCACAAGATAGACTCTTGAAAACCTCCCAGTAACCAAATCCAGTTACTGTAACCAGTGCAGATCCAAAACCCAACCTGCACAATCACACTTTATACAAGAGTATGAAAAGGAAAAACCTGGACTGCAGCTTTATCAGTACAAATGTCCAGAAGCAATTCTAACTCAGAACTTTCTCTCTTTGATGAACAACAATCTTGATCAAAGCACCTTATGATATGAAAAGTTTTTGAATGCACAGAGAAAGTCACGGATATCATAGCTCTAAGATTGCTTTCAAATGTTTTCTCAAATTGTAGATTCCAAAAGATAGATCAAATCTGTATTTATAGAGTAAAAGAGAGAACCAGAATGTTTAAACTGATAAAAACTCATTCAGAGTAGCAAATGATCGATCAGAATTACAATATAACAGGTCAGAATCAATTATGATCGATTAAAATCAGCTTATGATCGATCAGGCCCAATTATGATCGATTAGAATCAAATTATGATCGAACAAAATGCTTTTCAATCGATTAAAACGACATTTCAATCGATTGATTTTATTTAAGACTTCATTCAATCAATTGATTTGAGTTTTCAATGGATTGAAACAGCTTAGAAAAAAATGATTGCTCTCTGTTTCAACAGATTAAAAAACATTTCAACAGATTGAAATCCTGTAAACTCTTAGACTGAAAAAATGGTCTCTCTGTTTCAACAGATTAAAAAACATTTCAACAGATTGAAATCCTGTGAACTCTTAGACTGAAAAATGGTCTCTTTGTTTTAACAGATTAAAAAATATTTCAACAGATTGAAAATGAGAAACCTTTAATATTTGAAAAATCATTAAGAACATTTTAACCTGTTGATTCTACGATTCAATCAATTGAAATTTCGACTATATATGAACACTTCTTATGTTAAGTGATTTTAACAGATTGAAATCCTTTTCAACAGATTGAAAAACTTAGTTTGTTCTTTTTAATGCTTAAAGGTTAGTTTTTCATGCAGAAAAATGAGTTCAATGAGATGCATCATTTCAAGGCGCTTATCACAAGATCTATTGGCCTATCAAGAGATTAAGTTCTAAACTTCTAACCTGTTCATCTACACACCCACAAACTAAACTATATCAACTCAATATGTCTTCATCAAATCCAACAAGTGCTTCAATCTCCCCCTATTTGATGGAGACAAATATCCACTGCACCTGCACAATTAATAACAGAACAGAGACATATATGATTGTGTGGTGTGTGTGTAGTGATAGTAGTTATAAGCAGCAAACACTTCTCCCCCTATTTGACTTCATCAAATAAAGTGTTTTGATACAGTCCAACAGTACCACATAGGTACCCAAAAAAAAAAACAAGAAAATTAATGAAAATACACAAGAAAACAAAAATATGACAAACAAACTTCATTCATCATCATTCCAGGGACCCTGATTGAATTGAAGATCACCAATTCTGTTGAAGATATCTTCCAGTTGATTGTCAATGTGTTGAAATCTGGCAATGAAATCTTCATCCAGACAATGCTGACGAGCTCGCAGAGCAAATGTCATCTCCATGTGCCTCCTTTGATTGGTTTGCATTTCATTCATTTGATGCAGCATAGTCCTTTCGAACTGTGAGAGAGGCGTGCCACGGTCAGGTTGTGGAATGTACGGAATCATTTCCAATGGAGACTGCTCTTCCATCAGGTCTGTTGGTCTCGCTGCAGCAGCATCTGGGACACCAGTATTGTCATCATCTTCCTCTTGTTCTTCTTCTTCGACTTCTTCTTCTTTCCCAGCCTCTTCTTTGGAAATCCACTCACCGTCAATTTTGATGAACCCCATTTTATGAAGGACAGAGTTGTTAACTTCATTTGTGGGGAGAACAGTTTCAGTCAGTTCTCCTTCCAAATCAACACCGAAATGAGTTAAGAATTTAGAAATCAAAATTGCATAAGGATACCAGAAATCACTTAGCCTTTTCGCTTTGATCATATGGTCCTTGATGACAAAAACCCAGTTCACTCTAATTCTGTGGTGAATACAATACATCAGTACCAAATCTCCTTCATTTAGTACTGCATGATTGCTCCCCCTGGGAGTAAGCTGCTAGGCCACAATGAATGCAAGTATTCTTTCTTCAAGCTTCAACTTTCCAGTGTTGAAGGAACTTACGGAGTCACGCTTATTCTTTAGACAAGAGCGAAAGTACTGAACTTTGTTAAATTCTTCCACATCCAAGGTATACCCTTTGGTGACTTTTACACCTTCATCCTTTAGACCAGCAACGTCTTTCCAGACAGTAGGAGTAATCTCTATTTCCACTCCTTTGACTTGAGTTTTTAGAGTAGACCCTTCAAATGACAGGTTGGTGAAGAAGACTTTAATCAGGTCAGGATAAATCCTACCATTGAGCTCCAGAAACTTCTGAAGTTTCTGATGTTGCAGCAGTTTCCGAACACCTCTGAACCCTTCAGCGTCTAACCATGAAAACTTTAGCACCTTGGGTATATTGATTTGTTTCCTGCTCATTTCATGAATGAACAACTCCATCTTCTCTTGGTTCCCATTGAAACAGGATTCAATGCGTCCTCCTACAGGTGTTTCTTGCACTGCAGCAGAGGATTCTCCTTTGTTGAACTTCTTCCTTCCTGATTTGGTGCGCTTGAACATACTGATTTGTGAACAGAAAACCAGAGAAACAGAGAAGAAGAGAGAATGTTTTCAAGAAGAAGTATAAGCTTTTCAAACAACTAATGTATGCTAATATGAAATGAGAACACTCGGTCCCTTCATCTTCCTTGAATAGACAATTTTGTCTTTAATGATTTACTGTTGTTCTGCTTCAGCGCAGAGATGGTAAAGGTGGAGAGAGAGAGAATTGTTACTGTACACCTTAATTACCCTCACATCTGATATCCAATCACAGTCATTCAGATTTTATTGGATAACTCTGATATTTAAGAGAGTAGCTGAAGCTGATCTCAGTTGTAAATGCACTCAGCACAATCTGCAGTAATTGATTAGAGGCAACACATACTCTACTAACCCTAGAAGAAATTAACCAATTGATTTTTCATAAAATCAATTGATTTTTTCAATTTTAGATATAGACGCAGATCATCAGGAGTAAAATAAATCGATTGAATCGAAGATTTAATCGATTGTTTTGTGAAAGAAAAACATGCAGAGCATCAAAAGTGAATTAAATCGATTGAATCGAAGATTTAATCGATTGATATACAAAAGAAAAACACGCAGAGCTACAAGGTTATTGAAATGAATCGATTAAAATCTTATTTAATCGATTGAACTGGTAATACATGATGAACAGAGATTGAAAATCAAGAAATCAACAGATTATTTCGCAATTTCAATCGATTAAAACACATAATTTCAAGATTTTCAGACAATTTTAATCGATTGAGCATGTTATCAACCTGTTAAAAAGCACATAATCAAAATAAAGAATCAATTATTCAATACTAGATATATCCAGAATTCCTAATTCAGTTCTAAGCATATTAAGTCTATCTCTAGGAAGTGGTTTAGTGAATAAGTCAGCTAACTGTTTCTCAGTTTCAATGAATAAAATTTCACAATCACCCCTAGATACATGTTCTCTAATAAAGTGATGTCTAATTTCAATATGCTTAATTCTAGAGTGTTGAATAGGATTCTTAGTTAGATTTATTGCACTAGTATTATCACAAACCAGAGGTACCGTGTTAAGAGCCACTCCATAATCTTTTAGTTGTTGTTTAAGATAGATACTCTGAGTGCAATAACTCCCAGCTGCAATGTATTCAGCTTCTGCAGTTGAAAGAGCAACACATGCTTGCTTTTTGCTGTGCCAAGATATGAGACTGCTTCCCAGTAAATGACATGTACCAGAGGTACTTTTCCTGTCCAATCTACATCCTGCAAAGTCATAATCAGAAAATCCAACAAGTTTAAGAGATGCACCTTCAGGATACCATAGTCCAACATTAATGGTTCCTTTAAGGTACTTGAGAATCCTTTTAGCAGCGGTAAGAAGAGATTCCTTTGGATTTGCCTGAAATCTAGCACAAAGGCACACACTGAACATAATGTCAGGTCTACTAGCAGTCAGATATAACAGAGAACCAATCAAACCTCTATATTTAGTTTGATCAACAGATTTCCCTTTTTCATCTAAATCTAGACAGCAGTTAGTAGACATGGGTGTAGAGGATTCTTTGCAATTGTGCATATCAAATTTCTTCAACAACTCATTACAGTATTTAGATTGACTTAGGAAAATGCCATTTCTTAATTGCTTAACCTAAAGACCAAGGAAGAAATTTAATTCTCCCATCATAGACATCTCAAATTCACTTTGCATTTCCTTAACAAACTTATTACACAAGGCATTATTAGTAGACCCGAAAATGATATCATCAACATACACCTGCACCAGAATAATGTCAGTTCCAGATTTCTTAATGAATAACGTTTTATCAACTTCACCTCGTTTGTATCCTTGATCAATTAAGAAGTTACTTAGCCTCTCATACCATTGTCTAGGAGCTTGCTTTAAACCATAAAAAGCCTTTTTCATTTTGTAGACATGGTCAGGATGCTTGTGATTTTTAAAACCAGGAGGTTGAGAAACATAAACTTCTTCATTGATGAGTCCATTTAGAAAGGCACTCTTGACATCCATCTGTAGTAATCTGAAACCACTGATACAAGTGTAACCCCCCTTACAGATTACATTTATTAATCCTAATTTATTATCTAAGTTAGTAATATTTTCAATATTCATAGAAGGTTAATAGAAAATATACTAAGTGAACAATTAATTTAGGTAAGGTTTTATATTAAATCAAGCAACAAGTTCTAGTACAAAGTTTTCAAAATATTACAAGTCATAAAGTTATACTTATATGTTATACAATTCCCAACCTAAGC